>PVKN010039384.1:0-10900 GCA_004027915.1 Capromys pilorides | reverse complement strand
CTACATTCTAAAGTTCACCTTAGGGTCTGTTCTTCACATAATATAGTTCCATGGATCTTAAAAAATGCATAGAGTCCTCTTACTAATATCACACACAGCATGTCACCACCCATGTATCCCATGTATTCCACCTGTGCTGAACTTTGTACAAAAGTGGCAAATTGCCTCCCCAGGTGATTATATCAAACATTTTTAGTATTTAAACATCCACCTAGGGTTGGGATGCAGCTCAATGACAAAGTGCACACGTAGCATGTACAAGGCCCTGAGGTCAACCCCTCAATACAAAAACAAAATCAAAACCACCACAACAAAAAAAACACAGCTACCACAGTACATCCTATTGTATCTATATAATGTAATCAGGAAGTACTCCCAATGCATTTATTTAAGTGAAAGACAGTTAACTTTCAGGGCCTTATGAAATATGTAAGATAATTTGACTAAAAAATTCAGGAAAAGTGACTTCATTTTGGGCTGATTAACCTGACTTTTATAGCGTTAAAAAATGTAAGTAGTCATATAAATCACTTCAAAAGCTCTTCACAGATATTACATTTTATGCAATTCCTATGAAAGTGATCATGGTTTAAGTGATGTCAGTGACTTCAGTTGACTTTTAAACAAATTTGTTTTGGTATCATTTTCAATGAAACCTCTATAAAGTATAGTTGAGAATTTGAAAAAAATGCTTAATGATCATAACAGTGAACGTCACTTGGGTGATTGTGCTGAGATTTGCTGCTATTGTTTTTCTTACTGTTTCAGCTTTAGACTATAAAACTTGTGTCCTAGCAACAGAAGGAAACATTATCTTTCCATCGGAGCCCTTTCGGATTAGCATTATAATCTTTCCACTGCTATGTATCGCTCTGTTCTGCTCCCCCGTCAGAAACACCCACACGGCTCCAGGCACGCGCAGAGAGCTCCCGTGTACACCCTGTACACTGGCTCTAGGCTGTGCCTCACGCACGGTTTGTGCTCCATTGTCTGGACCATACTGGGCATAGTCCAGCTTCCTAAGTGCTGCTTTTGATGTTCCCCGTGACTCCCCATCCTCCCTCCTGGACTTTTCTAGAGTCAAGTTATCTTCCTTAGTGTGCTGAAATTAACCAGGCAAGAACTATGAAGGATAAACAATTCCCACTGTAAGTTTTACCTTCAATGCTAGTTTTAGGGGTTTTTTTATAAATATTTTTAAACTGGCTGAAGCAGTTTGTTCCCTTAAGTAGGCAAGTCCATCCTCTGTAAGTTCATTCATGCAGTTCACTAGTTTAGTTAGCTTCATTTCTGTAAGGATGAACTTCAGATTTAGCTACAAAGTGACTTGAAATAATGTGAATTTGAAAAAAGTCTGAATTTTAAAAATAATTTTAGTATTTGGATTTTAAAAATTTTTATTATTTTTTGAAAAATTGTGTGTGTGTATGTGCGTGCATGCGTGTGTGTGTGTGTGCAGGGTCTCACTACTTGGAGCTCAGACTCATAGCGATCATCTCATTTTCAGCCTCCCTAGTGCTGGAATTACAGGTGTGCACACCACACCTGGACTCCACCGTGGGCTCAGTGCCCCTGCGGCGTGGGCTGAAGTGGCATGTGGTGCCAGGGATCAAACTCTGGCCACTGTGCTTAGTTTGCTGAGCTATCTCGCCGGCCCCTTTAAATTTTTAAAGGAAGCATAAATAGAGTTGAAAAAAAAAGTCAGTGGAACCTCGCTGCCCAGGAAGCTGCTGCAAGGACCACAGGCCCGGATGCTCACTCCACGGCAGGAAGCTGACACTGGCAGACGTAGGCCCTGAGACAGCTAAGGGAGCTACTGTGGGAGGAGGAGTGAGAAGACAAGGGGCAGAGGGTGAGCCAGAGAGATGAACTGGTAAGTGGGGTCTTTATGGCTGAGACAGAGTGGTGAGAGCCGCAAGGCAGTAGGTCCAAGTGGACCTTACATTTAGGCAAGGTTGAAACCAAGTGTTTCGCTCCTGTGGGTTTTGGTGCCTCTAGTCTCTTGCCCTTAGGTAAGGGGCTCAAAGTGGGTATAAAGCTGATACTTTACTTTTTAAAGTGCAATATGTGCAGTTGGCCAATTTCTAAAAGTTACACCAAAGAATGTCTCTTAAATATAACCTTTCTACGCTTATTCTTACCGTGATCCTGCAAGTAATTTCCTCCAGCTAATAAGAAACCTTAGGTTCATCCTTCAGTTTCTGCTCAGAACTCCTTAAGACAGGTTCCGTCATGTTTCCACAGAAAAGGAAAACATAAGGATGCTGGTGTTGAGCCTGTTCTGCCTCTACGTGTTCTTCTCTATCCATGATCTTAGCAGAGCATCCTAGGAAACAGTACACATCCATCTGAATCAAAGTAACACATTCTGTACAAACAAAGATTGGAGACAAAAATTCACTTGCTAAGCTTACTATTTATAAAATTATCATTAATTCACAAAACACATCTATATTAAGTTAGGATTTATAAAAGGTAAATTAAATAAGGTAAATAGATTTATTATAGGATTACCGTAACCAAAATATTATCATGAATAATATAGTAAAATCTGATTTATAAATTTGTATTTCATACCGAACTTTCTTTTTATAAAAAAATATATTTTAGTACAGGGACTATAGGGTCTCACTACACATATTGGACTTCTAGTGACCCTCCTGTTTTCAGCTTCCCAAGCACTGGGATTATGGGTGTGTGCCACCATGCCCAGTCTCAGTGGCCCTCTCAGTGCACCCCGTGGGGTGGGGCCAGCACGGCACTCCAGAGATCGAACCCCAGTCCCTGCATGGACTTTCTAGAAACACAGATCATCAAAAATCCTTAAAGCAACCTGCCTTAACTTAGAATTTGATTGGGCAATTGAACATGCACACTGCAACTGTGAGGTCTGGCATGGGGAAATGTTCAAAAGAAACCTACATTAACATTTGGTGAAATGTGATAGACACATATTTGCTCCTTTAGGATATCTATTGTTGGGTTTTTGTTAAAAATATTAGAAATACATCAAATGTAAGGTTTCTCTAAAGAAGCTTTTACTTTTATGGTAAGGATTAAACTGACAACCACGTATAAATTGTTAGTCGGTCCACTGCTGCTCAAACAGGCGTGTGGCCATGACTGAAAGGTGAGGCTGTGAACGTCTGCACACGGAAAGGCCTGCGTGGTGGTGGGGCAGGCACTGCACGTAAACAAGCACTGGTTCATTAAGGGACAGCAAAGCACGACAGTGGTGTCGTGGTTACTGTGTTAATTAAACCCATCCTTTTCTGAGATTAGGGAAATCCTTTACTCTTCTAAAGGTCACGAGTCACAAGCTGCTTTTTTGGCCTAATTCACCATCACCCACTCCACAATTCAGTTAAAGGGAGTTTCCTGCTATTCCTTTATGTTTTTCCAATTCCATGCTTTTACTCGAGGGCTTCGTGTGCCTAGAATTTCCTCTCTCCTAGCTTCAACCATCAAAGTTCTACTCAATCTGTGGGAAGCATCTCAATCTATGTTTAGGGCTGGGGAGATAGCACAGTGGCCTAAGAACCTGCTGGGCTAGTGTAAGGTCCTGAGTTCAATACCTGGTACAAAAAAAAAAAAAAAAAAGACTCTTCTCAATCTATATTTATCTAGGATGCCGTCTGACACCCTAAATCAGAAAGCATTCCTTAATCTGCACCCCTGTTGCATTCTGTATCTTAGAAAGTACATGTGCGCTCTTATGCTATAGTTCCCACATTTTAGTGCATACCTGCTAATGTTTTAGCCTAGAATACAGTAGGGATTCTAACTTACAGGGCATCCTTGTTGCTTAACAATTTTTTTTAACATGGATGAATGCACTTATTAAGAGAGAATAACTAACTTTGTCCAGCACATGATTTGCAGTCAATATTTGGTGAATTAAACAACCCATGTGAATCACACTCGGCCCAACTGTTCTTTTGCTAATTAGGAACGCAATTCACAAGTGATATCTCCCCTAAGCATAGACCCCTGCTAAGCCACGGCCCATGCCACCGACACATCCTCACCCAGAAAGTCACATCATAGTGTACCTCAGCTCTCAGCAAGCTTATAAAATGAAAAGATTTATCCAATGTAATTTTCACATCTAAAGCTCCTGAAAAAATTACACATACTTCAAATTATATATTTATACTTTTATTCACTAAAAGGTATAGAAGATTGATTTATTCCTTAAATAACTGTTTCTTGCTTCTAGAAATTGATTATGCATAACAGGCAAAACAGCCATGATCCACACAGCGGCTTATAATTTGATAGAACAGAAAAAACACTAAGGCAGGAAACTCACAAGTACAGTAGCTCCTTGCTATTTCACAGCTCAACTTTGTGGACTCGCTGTTTTGTGGGGTTTCAAACAATATTAGTCTAAATTATTTATCACAGATTTTGCCGTGTATCATAGAATTTTGCAGTATCAGGGAAGGTTTTTAAATTTAAAATGAGGGTGAAGGCTGAGAAGAGTTAGAAAAATGAGAAGTACAGAGTGGGGTTAGCATTTCAGGAAGCGGCGGCAGCTCCAGAGAGAGCCTGGCCCCTGGTCAAAGTGGCTGGGATGTGGTGGATCGAGAGGGGCAGACAGCTGCAGCCACATCAGCAGCGCCCCAGGGGCTCTGAGGAGAGGCTGGATTTTGTGCTGCTGTGGAAGAGGAACCAGGAACAGAAAAACTGACTCTCACCATGACCCTGTCCTCAGGGTCCAGACCACGGAGCTCTCTTTTATCTGGTTTCTCGTCTTTAGAGGTAGATTCAAAAGGAAGTTAAAAAATTGGGGAAGATTTTATACATTTTCCTGCTCTCATCTAATCTAAAGAATATTTCAGTATCTCAGAGAAACAACAGAGATCTTTCAGAAGATTATGATCTGTGATTCAGAGATAAATTCTGTTATGTAGCATGGGAAAAAGTGGTTAGGTAAAAAAAATCATTTTCCTTCTCGCCTTTAGAAGTCATAATGGAACCGACTGAAACTGCCACATTTTGGAAGATAGCTGTTGACTTTCTCTGCCGTGGGAACAGGGCAAGGTTTTCCAAGCATCAGCTGAAAGGAGATGCACTCCCCTGAGATGTGGCCCCCATAAGGCTCTTGACAGGCAATGTGGCTTCCTGTCATCCTCCTCCAGAACTGCAAAGTCCTAGGCTACCTTCCACCTCCGCTGGTAGAAGGAAGTTAACCTCTGTCGAAGCCACATTTGACGCCTACTTCCTAATTGTAACATTTAAATAAAAAAACAAGATGCTCATGGGAGCATTTTAATATGCCACGAAAACAAAAACCAAACAGGAGCAAGAAAAAGTGACACTAAATATCTCATTCAGAAGCAAGTAATCCCCCTATCAAAGATTGACATTTTCCCACCAGAACAGTCTAAATGTCAACTCCACAGAACAGGACTGTAAGTTATTTAATATATGGTAAGTTTTTCAGTGAGAAATTTGTTCCTCTTTCTTCTCTCTCCACCCACAGAGTTTGGGCCACTCTTAGACAATTCGGTATGTTCTCTTTGCAGACTCAAAAGAGGATGCTGCCCTCTGAGTGGAAAGGCGGTGTTCCATTGATTTTGGTAAGTACTGATCTAGGCCTGAACTTTTGATTTCTAAATGAAAGGACAAGATGATTCATACCTGCCTTAAGTAACAGTAGGCCTATGGCCAGACCTGAATGACAGTAACCAAGCTTAAAGTTAAAGTGAACCTTGTCCAAATTCTGGGCAAATCATCTAATGTCTCTTTCCTTTTGCCATCTCAGGGGAAAAAAAATACACTCCCTATGTTTAAAAAATTGAGTCATCAAACCCAGAATTTATAAACAAAAAGTTGTCTTAAAACAATCACCTTAAGAAAGGAGACTGTTTTTCATGTATATTTAAAATCACTTGTGAAAGTATTTATAACGTAAATAAGCAATAAATTTTCAGAAGCCCATCCGCCATGTATAATGAAGCCGCGCTCCTCATTCACTCAACAAATGAGCCAGGAACGGCTCCCGATCTGCGAAACGGCAGTGAACGGAACCGGCTACCCTTCCTGCTCACGGACCCTACATCTCACGTTAGCCACACTGAGCTATGCGATTGGTCGTGGACAGAAATGAGACTTAAACTGCAATAAAACATTTTTCAGTTGTGCAAAATGAAAATTCTAAAGATCTGTTACATAACAACATAAAAGTAGTTAACGCATTGAAATATATCTACATCTATCTATCTATATTGCTACACAGTTAAAGAATACATTTTATATTATACTTACTTAAACACTAAAATAAATGTTTTTGAAAACAAACAAAAAACCCCATAGACATGACCAATATTTACTGGGAGCTTACTATGTACCAGGTCATACTCTGTAAGCACAGGTTCATCGCATTTATTCTTCATGACAATCTTAGGCATCAAGGCCTTCCTGCTACCCTCGTTTTACAGACAGGTACAGTGAGGTACAAAGAAATCAAGCAACTGAGCCAGAATCAAAAATCCAAGGAGAGAAATGAGATAATATGAGCTCAAGGAACCTGATGCCAGCAGTTTGCCTTCTGATACCATTCAAAACAGTTTGGAAAATAAGCAGTAATATTTTTACTTGGAACTACAATCAAGAGTACAAACGGAACAATAAGAGTACAGCCATAGTAAACCTAATTGTAAATACCTGCTTTCATTCTGCAATCTGGCTTTTAAAACCCTGACGATTTGTAACTCAACTTACTGCCCTTCTGAGGGTGATTTCTCTTAAAACCTCAGCACTGAAGTGTTTTCAACCACTTCCCTCTAAGCCAGAACATTCTTTTCCTACAAATGGAAACATAAAAGCACAGAAGATAGCTGCTTTTAAAACAAATAGCACTGAAAGTGTCAATATTTTTAGCTCTCTGTACTTTTTAATCCAGTTGCTTGGCTGAGAATAATACGGAAACATTTAAAAATAACCATTGACTACTCTGAAAATCATTAATTAGTTTAGCATATTCCCAGCACCTGCTTGCTGTATTTTCATCAATGCTATTTTGCTAGTCATATAAAAAGAGAAAACCTTTTCAGTCTCAGAACTTTTCTCCCTGAGAAACTAAACGTGTCACGGAGGCGCTGTGTGCCTCTCCCTTGCCAACTCAGAAGGTAACACCTGGCCTTAGTCGTGTGTAACCAATGAAGACTTAACTTTCCCCTCAGACCTACCTCTTGGGATGTGAGAGAAACGTCCTCAAACAGGAGCCCTCGGAACAACTGTTAGGGTTTTTATAGAAAGTTAACTTTGTTCTATAATTTATAGAAATTGGAGCCGGGTGTGGTGTTGCATGTCTGTAATCCCAGCACTCAGGAGGCAGAGGCAGGAGGATGGTTGTGAGTTTGAGACCAACCTGGGCTACAAAGTGAGCTCAAGGCCATTCTGAACTGCATAGCGAGACTCCATCTCAAAAAAAGTTTATAATTTATAGAAATTATGCATGGTTCGATGAGAGCAGTTAATGTAAATCTGTACCAACACAGGAGAATGATAAGGGTAACATCATAATTATTCTCAGTTGATTTTTCAGAGGTGGAAAAGTTGAATACATACGTAGATTATAGGAAGGAAGAAGGAAAAGGGGGAAGAGGGAAGAGTTTACAATCAAGCTTTCATCCATGATCCTGGCAACATTATGTTATACTAAAACTGAAGTAGCCAGCGCCGGTCAGTGGATTAAAGCACCTACAAGCAGGCACAGGGGCTGGTGGTTCAATCACCAGGCCTACCATGCTGGTCCCACCTCCAGGGGCACGTGAGATGGCAATTGAGACTGGGTATGGTGGTGCATGCCTGTAATACCAGCACTTGGGAGGCTGTAAACAGGCAGATTAGTATGAGTCCAATCTAGTAGCAAGACCCTGAACACCCTGTCCCACAGATCCTTCCCTAAAATACACACACACACACACACACACACACACACACACACACACAAATCCCCAAAACTGAAGTAGCCAGCCAAACATACACAATTATCACACTATTCTAAAATCTAAATAATGAGAGGCACCAATTTAAGACTGCCTAGGTATCCTTATTTAACACTGTAAAGATTCACACATCTTAGTGCCAGATAGCTTTTTCCTCAGGCAAAATTTGATAAAGAATTATTAATAACTGCCATTAAAACATCTGTTGGAACATGGAAAGGTATATGACACAAACCACAGAGAACTTAGAAGCCCCAAAATGTGGACCTCATAGTTATGGGCTTCCAAAGGCAAGGTTACAGCCAGGCTCTAGTGCCTTTTCTTCTTTGACAATATGGGTATCCTAAGACATATTAGATACTATGAATCAAACCTGAATTTCCCACTTAACTTTTGTTTTATTTCCCTCCTTGAGAGTAAAACTTGTACTGATTAGGAGGTATGCTTTTCTCTTCCTTTGTCATGCAACTTCCCCAGGCACAGATGCTCAAGAGTAAAACTCTATCTAAAGCAAATGTAAGTGTGCATCATTCTGAACAGAAGCCTGTGTTTGCCTGTTCCACCAATCACTGGAACAATGACCCAGAAAGCCATATATGACGGATCTCAGAAACAGGATCCCCAAAGTTTCTACCAGTTTTTTGTTTGTTTGTTTTAAAACTGGGAATGCAGTCAAGCTGAGTAGGCTTCACCATGAGATCCTGCACACAGGGTCAGGCAACTGCCCCGAGCCGGGCACAGGCCATATGGTGGGCTACCAAAAGGCACTCTTAGGCTGTGCTAATGAACCACTGCCATCAGGCCAGAGAAGTCAAGGTCTTACCATATGTGGTTTCAGTGAAACCGCTCAGAGAGAATAACTTTACATTTTGCCTAGTGCAATTTTAGGCATCCTGAAGAATACAAAAGGAGAGACATCAGAATGATTAAGGAGCTGCATTATGAGGAATACTGAAGGGAACTGAGCATTTACAACTTGGAAAAAGAAGACTTTATCTAAATAACCACAGGTTTGTCACACAAACAGATAATTTTTCTTATTTTTGCATAGAAATTAGGACACCAAAGACATTTATAGATTTCACAGGTGTTAAACCTGAGGCTGGTGATGGTCCTACTCAACTTGAACAACAAATAATTATGTTGGCGGAAAATGCTACACTTCTCATGAAATTGGGCACCAGGATCATCTTGGAGATGCAACTACAGATTTTCTTATCATGTGTGTAGGGTTTGCCTTTTCTAGTCAAGCTAGTGAATGAAAGGGCAATCTAAGTTGAAATAAGAAGGTAAATTATTTGAGACACATCTTATAGAAGAATCTAAGTGCATTTGAAAGACAAAATACAGCAATCATTGCACTACATATTTATTTGACCAGAAATTGGTCACACAGAAGCCCTAGTCATCATGGAAGTTCCTTGTGTTAAAAAAAAATGTGTACATGGAAATAAACACATCACTACTGAGCTATGTAAAATTTGTCATTATACAAGTTGCTTTTAGCATACAAAGAATATTTTCTGTAGAGTTGTATGACAACATACTTATAATTATCTTAGAAGTTAACATTCTAAAAACATAATTTCCAAAATATTTACATCCATTTATAAAAGTTGAATTCAGGTTATTTAGCAACAAATCACAACCCACTAAGAGTTTAAATAATAGAATGAATTTAGGGCCAAAAATAAAACAAAAAAAGGTAAAGCATCCTAGAAAAATATGGGAAACAAATCAATAGTCTATAATTTCCATATCTAGCACAGAGTTTTATGAATAGTGATCACCAGTTGCTGAATAGAGATAAACGCTCCCTACGGATAAACTCAAGTGAATGGCACAATTTGTTCATGAAAAAATGATCAATGAACAAGCGAATCTTCTTAAGTCTTTTCAAAAATCATTCTAAGATGTTCATTAAGTAAAAATTCATGTATTAAAGCATGCTAAGAAGATGAAGCAGACTATTTGGTTATTCTAAGGTAGAAATGATAAAATAGTCTGCCGTTTAAACCCTGGATCATGCAAGGGTGTAACATCCTTCTGACAGGAGGGACGGAGATTTCAGATTTCAGGGTAGCATCAATTATTCTCCACTTTTTTGAACTCCCTATATGTTTGATTTTAAAAAAATAAAAAGGACCCAGATCAGAAAAATAGCATCTTACAGTTGATGTCTGTATTTTATAATTTGAGTATATATCTTAAACAAGTTGAATATTACCTAATATGCTGGAGATCAGAAGTACTTCATATTTGGAACTTTTTTCCCCAGATTTTAGAATATCTGCATAGACATCATGAGACATCTTGAGTAGTGGACCCAAGTCCAAGCACAAAAGTCACTTATCTTTCATATACAACTGAATTCATAGTCTCCAGGCCAACTTTAAAGACTTCCTTTGCTATGTCTACAATTTGACTGTAACCTCTCACATGAGAAGTCAAGAGTGGAACTTTACTTATGGTACCACGCCAGTGCTCAAAAAGTTCCAGAATTTGGAGCTCTTCAAATTTTTAGATAAGGGACAGTTACGATGCATTTAAGAACTATTTCCTCTTGGCTTTTATCCTATAATGAACAACAAGCACAGAAACATTAAAAACAGTACCAGCAAAATCCTCCATGCTAGAGGATTTATAGAAAAGGAACAATATACCTGATATACTCTAGCGGGATAAAAAGTCTCTTGTTAATTCATTATCTTCCATTTACAGGTATTTTACATACATCTTAAAAGGCCTGAAGGAGCTATTATAATATTTCAAACTCAAATATATTCTCCAGAGCATTAATATAACGTATAAATGCAACCAAACTGAAGTCTCAACTTGCATCCATTAATGTGTCAAGAGTACAAAAATAAGTCAAGACTGAAAAAATGGTGGCTTCTAAATCTCTTGGCTTTTTTCAGCATAAGGGATGATGATACAGCTTT
>PVKN010039383.1:0-10892 GCA_004027915.1 Capromys pilorides | reverse complement strand
TGTTGGGCTTGCTTTCATTTATTATTGGAAGTTGGAAATTCAGTATTTCAGCAATAGAGCTATGCAAATGTGATGTAAAAATATATACTGTGAAACTAGTGTGTGGATTTATGAGCTTTAATCCTTTGTCTGTTTTAGGACTTTCTGGGACAAGTGTTTTGTACATTGGGGGAGATTGTTGGTTCACAGGGAAGCCGCCTGGAAAAACCAATAGTGTAAGTATTTTTTTAATTCAGATAATGAAATGTCTAGCTTTTCGTTTCTGTTTTGACAATTTGAAATTTATAAACACATAATTACGAGATAAAAGGGGACTTCAAAATCTTGTTGCAAGTCTTTCCTTCCCATAGTTAATTTCAACATATTGGTGAAGAACAATTTATATTTCAGCTGGCATATGCCATACTAAAAATGTTCAGAAGATGCAATGATCAGATTTAAACAAGGGCAGGTGTTGTTTTCCTTTTGGTTTTATGATTAATGGTTAGGTTTTGAATTGGTTGAAAAGAGATTTTATTCCTTTTGTCAGGAACCATAGGCAGCATTGTTATGAATGTGCTTTGGTGATTGTGATTTTGATGATGAATTTTGGTATAAAAGTGATCCGTAGAGAAAGCTGTAAATGTGTCCATGTTGAGAGAAGGCGATTGTTATGAATTCTATTTTCCATGTTCTCCAATGACTGGCATCATGTTTAGTTTTCAGGACAATTGCATGGGCTGATCTTGTTTACTCCAGTTTCAAATAAGAGGGAGAACAGACTCGGGGGCTTTTCTCTGTGCCTTTCCTCTCCACTTTCTCTTCCCTTTCCCTTCCTAAACTATTTGGATTCATTTATCTCTTTGTAAAAATCAGAAGCTCTCAGAAGAAAAGTACAGCAATTGTATAATCAATCACTGTATTGAAAGAGTTTTAGAAAATTGAAGTCTCTGAAGTCATTATTCTTTTAAGCACCTCAAACTCACAAAATAAATATGCCTGAACCTCATCAGTCTGTTTATTTCTGCCACTAGATACTTGAAGTGGCCAATGAATAGTTTTCAAACTCTCACTATAAAATTGAACTTTTTGATTAGTGTGTTCAGTTCTATGGAAGAATTTCTTTTAATAAGTCTGTTAATTTTGCTTCTTTTATTTAACTAGATTTTCTTAGACAGCTATTAGCACATGTCCATGTGAAAACTTACACATATCAACACCTATTTAAACGGTATTTTTATATGCAATCATTTCCCTGGAATTATAGGACCTGGAATTATAGCATAATTAGCATCATGCTTATAGTTATGCTCACTTTAATAACTAAATAGTAAGTAATTTATAAAGCTAATAAAACTTTTATTAAGTGCACATGATTCATACTGCATTTTTTCGTAGAACCCAGAAAGATTACTGGAAGATCCCCTGAGTCTACCTATGTCCGTAGGTGGTTTTTTTTCCTTTTTTTTTTTTTTTATATTGAAACAGGTTTTTCTTGAGTTGTCCAGACAGACCTAGAGTTTATGATCCTTCTGCCTGAGCCTCCCAAGTAACTGGGATGATAGGCATGGGCTACCATGCCACATTTATCTTTTTTTGGTTAAAAAAAATACAATTGACATATGCAACATTAACTTAAACATACCTTTAACGTTCAAGACAAAACAAAAGCAAATAAAAGATCACGTTTTCATTTCAGAGCAGAGCAACACAATATTTTTATGAATCGGAATTCATGTTTAAATTGGTAATTGTCCTGAAATTTTTAACTGTTCTTATTTTCTCTGTAAAAGGAAATCATAATTTTAAGTTCAGACTATTGTTCAATTACAAATAATTTTTCACAAGTTAATAAAATCCTGTTTGTTATTTTGAAACATGTCGGGAAGTTGGTATTATTTTGGTTGGGCTACTGGTAAATTCACTATAACAGAAGAGTGTGGTCCGTGGCCAACCGGTTGAAAATTTTCTTTAGACAAAACCAGCAAACACCAATTCGTGCTGAGAGCGGGGGATGTCTACGGTAATGATTGGAAGAATATGAAAGGTTGGGGGAATTGACTGGTAGGGGAGTCATGGCCATTTTACGTGATGAGCAAGGGTGGGATGGAGTTTGGATTTTTCTTAACCCTGCTGAGGATTAGTAAGATGAGGCAGTTTGCTAACCTGCTTGTATGATAGGGACCTTATGAAGCTACGTGCTGTGTTTCCTCAGTAGGCCATTTTGAAAAATTTAGATAACTATTGTAAATGTCAGCATTATATGTCTTATGGAAAAATACACCATTCATTTTCCAAGACTGTGGATGGAACTAATCTTTTATTCCATCTTTGACCTTGCTGAAGTCTTCTCAGGTACATATTTAAAAGATTTAAAAGTGGGCTCATTGAGCAGTGGGGGATTTTTTGATATCTCTGAGAGGACCCTGAGATAGGTAGGTGCTGAGTGAGTAATGAAATGTGAGGCTTGGCTGTAGTACAGAGAGGTGCTACAAAACAGAAGTGAAAAAACAACTAATAAGCAGCTATAGGAGTTGCATGATGGGAGCTCATTATGTGAGGGAATTAAATGACATACTTAAGGTAAATGGGACAAAAGAAAGTGTCAAGAGTGGGAAATTACATAGGAAAGATTCATCAAAAACAAGAGTGAAACAATATGATCGGTTTGCTAGTGGGGCTGGGTGGGAGGAGTGGCACTTGGCTTTGTTGTTTAGAGCACCCAGTAGTTTCCTCATGTGTTTTTACCTCAGCTCCAAATGAAAAAGGTCAGAATCACTCATGCTTTTGTTTGCAAAAGCGCATTTGAGTTGAGAGAAACACTGCTCTGTGGGAGCTTCATGGACCCCTCATGCCAAAGCAACCCTTCAAAGCAAGCGGTCCTTTCTGTGGACTACTTTGGATCCCAAATTCATGCTTGTCGACTCCCTGTTAGTGGTGTCCTTTCCTGAGTATTTCTCTTTCCTCCTAATTGAGTGTAATGTGCAAATGATGAGGCCATATTTAAAGGTAGGAAGACAGGATATTTCACTAGAAGATTGAATAGCCTGGGAGGACACTGTGAGCCAGGGAGAAGTTTTTTTTAAACTTTATTTTTTAAACTTTATTTAAAAAACAAAAAACCTTGGGGGTGAGGCTGGCACAGCATGTGCTGGGGATCGGACCATGGTCCCTGTGGTTGCCTAAGCTTGCCTAGCAGGCACTTTAGGCCACTGAGCTATCTCACCAGCCCCAGCCAGGGAGAATGTTGGTGGCACAGGTCAGGAAGATCTCCTTTTCTCCTCTCACAGTAAGCTCAGTGACAACTCCTAAAGCTGATGTAAAATAGAAAATAATCACATGAAGTATAGAGATGGTGGAAAGGATGGCGGAAAGGATGCAGTTCCCCCTGGGGAAATGATAGGTGTTTAAGATGTAGAACTGCTGTGTCCTCCTCTAGTTCCGGTGGACTTCCCTGGTCCTCCCATCCTCCCAGGCAGCCTTCTGTGGCCAGAGCCTTCCCTTTCAATTAAACAAGGAAGGGCAGTCACCAGCCCCCTTACCGCTTGCCAGTATTCGCCCCTGGTGGCTGGCGATAGAAACAGTTTGCCACCCTTCCAGCTGCAGCCTTACACTGAGTCTCATTAAGGATTTAGGTGATCACCTCCATCAGGGTGCACGTAGGACACCCCGGGACACTTCCTGAGGCAGATAGTCCACCCACAGGGAACCAGATTGACTCATCTTGAACTGAGAAAGCCTTCCTGCATCCCACATGTTATTTAAACAGCATTATCCACCTGATGTAGCTCTGATTTACTAATTTGTCCTAGATTAGAGATTTATTTTCCAGTTAGCTTCCCATTTATATTGTGAGTTATTCAAAACATTTCTTTGTTGTCATCTTTTTAAGTGGCCTACTCTAAATTATTTTCTGATAAGGTATTCAGGATAATTTGTAGCTTCTTAATTGCAGTTGTGCTGTAGAGGTAGTCTTTTTAAGTTGATACCTAAAATTTCGAGATTTAAAGGAGACCGACTAGAGCTCTAAATTATTTGTTATTAATCAAGCCACTCAACTAGGTTTGCTGCAAAGAAAGAGCGATTTCTTGTGTGAAGAAGCCTTATGTTTTATTAAACAATGAGAATTTGAGTTTAAATTTAAGGCATTTAACTTTGTTGCTTTGTATTGAAAAAACCTATGAAAATTAGGTTTGCTCGGTTTAATGTAAAAATGAAAATGATATTAGTTTTAAATATTTTAGAAGAACTGAAGTGGAATGATTTAAACCTGGCCTTCTTAATTTAGCTTTTTAATTTATTCTTTACTAGCAGCTCAAAATTGTTGCCGTTGCCGCCGGTCTATTCTCTTGGCTTTGGGCTTGCACGCACGCACGCACGCACACGCACGCACACACGCATGCGCGCACGCCACATGCACTTCTGAGGCCCTGACTCCGCCCTGCGCGCCGGCCTTCAGCTCAGCTGTCCTGAGGGGCGTCTTATGCTGCCTCCGTGGTCTGCAGCAGTCGCTCGGGCTCGCTGTGACTCATCAGCTCCTCTCCCGGCCTCACACATTATCATAGGGCATTATTCCCACTCAGCTGTGTGTTTGCTCCTGCTGGGAGATGGGGTGCAATTTGCCGCGCGATGCTGTCAGAGACTTACTTTGCCTATCTTCAGGGGTCTCGGTGATGGATTCAGCAAAGCTTTTTAAAATGCTGGAATCAGCGGCAGTTGAGGAGAGATTGCCATTCTCTCCATTGGAGGGAAAACATTTATTATGTTCATCAAGTAACAGATCTGTGTGTCCCTCTTACTCTCAGCCAGGCGTGATTGCGCTGGGATAAAAGATGGGCCTGGACTGGTGATGGGAAAGTAGATTCTCTGTGGAAAGGCAGGAAGCCGAGGTAACCGAATGATCAGCTGTTTTAGCTAAAGTAATAGAGGAGGAAAAGACTGTGCTGTGTTCCTTATGGCCTGGCAACAGTAGTTGGTGCTGCAGGCAGTTGTGGGTAGAGGAGAAAGGGGGATCCAGAATGGATTAGTGAGTGGAGGTCTTGGCAGCTGTGCAGAGTGCAGGGACGGGGATGGCCAGCGGAACTTGCCAGTGGATGGTCAGCCCTGTGTGGAGCTGGTGGATAAGGATGCCTGACTCACATGGGGGTTCAAGCACAGAACCAGGCACGTGCTGAGAGAGCACAACAGAAAGGAAGTCAGAAATTAAGCCATCCGCTGCAGTGTTGGCTTGAAGAACAGGGAAAACATGAGCTTCTCCTGAAAGCCTGGCAGTGCCTGTGAGAGCACTCAGAGATGCAGTGTCACTGTGCCAGGAGGAGGAAGGGAGAGCGGGAGGAGGGGTGGGAGGAGGAAAACCAAGGGAATGGCTAGGCTCTATGCTGGAACAACTGACAAAAAACAAAAAACAAACAAAAAACCATGCCTTTATTGTGCTACTTTTTGCATGTGAAAATGTCGTCAACTTTCAGAAAGAAGTTTTTATCCTCAAAGTCATCTTTACTACTAAATTCCCCGCAAGTAAAAAAGCTATTTCATAAACTGATGCACTTCAGTGGGAAGACTGTGCATTCTTATATCTGTCCTGTCCTGTTCAACATCCTATCAGTACGGCAGACACTTGAGATCATCAACTTAGAAAACGCTTAGTTTGATTCAGAGTATAAAAGGGCCCAGTCTGTGACCAGTTGGACTCACTGCTTTGGTGCCTGACTGCAGAACGACTCACTGACTGGCTGGGAAGGGGCCAGGGCCCATTGGCTCCCCAGGGGGGTCATCCCTGCAGTAACCTGAAGGTCTCCCACTCTGCCTGCCTGGCCACTCAGAGCTTCCGCCACATGCCCATTGCACCACTCTGGGGAAGCCTTTTTAGGCTGTGGACCTTTGGGGGGCATGCAAGCTCCACACTTCTGTATCTGTTTCTAAATTTGTGCGCCACCATTTGTATAATGAAGAACTTGATCTAGAGCCGCTGTATGGGAGATGGGCACACCCAAGCTTTGGAGGATATGAGACATTGGTCTCATAATCTGTTCTGTCTAGCAGAGCATGCCTTCTCCTAAGACATTGTGTGTTCTAAGAAATAGTAATATCTACGTAATGCGTTTGTCATGGAGAACTCTGGAATTTAATAAACACTGAGAGTGGCTAATGTTAGTGTTACTGTTATTAAAAGTAGCCAGTATCTTTTAGGAAAGACCTTTAAAATCAAATCACTTATCACTCTTCCTCCCTCCCTCCCTATTCTTCTGTGCCTCTCTCTGTCCCTTCTTCCCTTCTTCTCTTCTTCTCTTTTTGTCCCTTATCTGTTAAGCTAGGAATTCAGCAACCTCAGGGAAAGGATAATATTACACCAAACTTGATTGCATTATGTAAATCGAGTGCTATACATATATAAATGTTAAATATTATTTCGTCTATTCCTGGTATTACTTGAGTAATAAGGAAGGTGAGTTAGAGTTCTGTTTTAAAAATTAATTTTGGTTTTCTAAGATAGTTTTATGACTTCACTGGCAAAGCCTTCAATTTCTCAGCTGTTACAATTATGTTCTATAATTGCAGAAGAAAAATCTGAAGTTCAGTATCAGTGAAGAATTACTTCTGTTCTTTCATTTGCAAAGCTTGCACAAATGTGTGTACACATCAGTAATAGTCATAAAATTCAGCCCATTAAAAATTAAGCCACTGATTACATTT
The DNA here is from genome assembly GCA_004027915.1 of Capromys pilorides. NCBI lineage: Eukaryota > Metazoa > Chordata > Mammalia > Rodentia > Capromyidae > Capromys > Capromys pilorides. The sequence goes on along the minus strand of PVKN010039383.1, from coordinate 4,220 downwards.
CAGAGAGATGTCGGATGCTTCATGAACCTAGAGAAAAGCATTGATCTACCTCTGGGGCAGCCTGTCTGAAAAATTGCTTATTCTCCTAAGACAAGCTGTGCAAGAAATTTTAGTACATTTCCTGTCTTGCGCAGGCCTGCGCACGTCAGCGTAATGACAGCAGCAAATGATGCTTTGCTGGCCCACTTTCTTCAGTTTGGTTTCATATCTGAGCTCATGTTCTGGGAAGGTCTCCAGGCCTGTGATTCCTGATTTGGGAAAGGAAAATAATAACCAAACTCATTTTATGTCCATGCTGACTTGTACTAAGCAAATAATTTGCTGAATATATTTGTTTGTCAGGCAGAGGCTGAGGTTAGGGATTGGTTTTTAAAACTTCAAATGTTTGGGCCATGAAGATAGCTCAGCAGTCTAAGTGCTAACATGGGCAAGCACAAGGACCTGGGTTCCATCCCCACTATGATATACCATTCTGGCTGCATCCCGGGCATGCTGAGCCAACCACCAAGACTGGGCATTATGTACCTGTAATCCCAGTGCTGACGAGGCTGAAAACAGGAGAATCACTGCAAGTTTAACCTGTGCATTGAGGTCCTGTACAAAATACATAATTTTTTTTTTAAAAGTTAACATGTTTATTGAGAACTAATGATAGATCAGAAACTGTTAGGTGCTCAGAATATATGCTGAAAATGCGGAATTATTCCTGTCATCAATATGCTTACCATTTACCCATGAAATGATTATATAACTAAGCATAATTTTGCATTTTTATTAGCCCCATGAAAATTAGCTTAGGCCAGAACACATAGGTAGTTTCTTAGTGCTCAGCATTTTATCATGTGTATAATGGCAAAGTTACGCATTTTGTTCAAAGAAGTTGTTTTAGGGCTGGGAATGTAGCTCAGTGGGACCATACCTGCCTGGCAAGGGCAGGGTCCTGTGTTCAATTACTGGTGTGCATGCGCGTGCACACACACACACACACACACATACACACACACACACACACACACACACACACACACACACATCCACACATCCAAAAAAAAAAGCAAGAGGTTCATTTAGAATCTGGGGAATGAGTATGTGTTACTCACAAAAAAAAGGTAGTGGTTTCCAACTAGGAAGATGGAGAAAGATAGGCAGGTTAAAAATATGTTCTGATTAATCAGAGCAATACATTGTTCTGAATAAATGAATTATTTGTATTTAGTTTTGAAAGTAATTTTAAACTTTATTTTAGTAATATAGTAGTTGGGTGTTTTACTTAGGTTAAGATAATTTTTATGAAAAGCTAACTAAAAATAGAATTGCTATTTTATGTACCTGTACCACTCCTTATTATGTATCAGAAGAAATTGAAATAAGCATATTGTAGTGAAAACTGTTGTCTCAGTTACTTTTCCTTGTTGCTGGGACAAAATACCCTACACCCAAAATTAAGTAAGGAAAGGTTCATTTAGCTCACCGTGTATGGAGGTTTCTGTCCATACTTGGCTGGCTCCAAGGCAGCAGCACATCGCAGAGGGCAGCCTTTCATGGCGGTGGAAAACATCACAAAGCAAAGAGAGGGGCAGCAGTGGTAGTAGCTAGCAGGCCTCTTTTCCTTCCTGACATCTGTATGCAGGTTATCTGCCCCAGGGCAGGTATAGCACTCACAACCATGACCCCAGCTTTGGATCAGTAATGAATCACAGACTCTAGAAGCCGCCCCATGACTGAATGAGGCCCTGGAAGGATATCTAGAGACAAACCATAGCCCTGTATAGCTAGCTGGTCATTGCAGCACAATTCAGAATAGCCAAGCTGTGGGACCATCTTAAGTATCCATAGACGAGTGGAGAAAATGTGATGTATGTACACAGTGGAGCATTATTCAGTAGTAAAGAAAATGAAATTACATTTATAGGAGACTAGATGGAATGCATGCTCATCATGTTAAATGAAATAAGCTGTACTCAGAAAGGCCAATGTTATGTTTTCTCTAGTGTGTGGAATCTTGAAAAGACACCTGGGAAGCAGAAAGGAAACTATTACTAGATAAAATAAGGAGGTGTAAGGAAGAGCCATAGGGTATGGAGAAAAGGGTTATTATTTATATAAGTAGGAGACTTTGGTGTCTATATGAAGTTACTGAGACGAAAAGTTCTATACAATGTTAAGTATACTAGCAGGTCACAAAAAAGTACATAAAGCATTACCACGTTTATTTTAAAAAGTACCTTAATGTATAGTGATATCAAGAGATTGCTCAGAATGATGTTCACTTATCTGTCTCTGGGAGTGAGATGGAGAGCACATTTTTCTTTTCGGACTACTTTTTGTTTTGATTTGGGCTATGGTAGAATGTTTCTGAGTGGGAGCGGTGAGGAATTGCTCTAGGTGTGCACTCCGATGGTTGTGGTAATGAGCTTGATTGTAGTCATTTCGGCGTGTATGTATCTCGCAACATGTTGTCTCCCTTCAATATGTCTGATTTTGTCAATTATACTCAATAAAAATGTGTTAAAACCTTAAAGATTAGTAGCTACTGGAAATAGAAGCAGTGTAGTAGAAGGATGTTTCTGGATGGTGATAAAGATTTTGGGCAAGGCTGATTCTGATGTAGGCCATACCAAAAACGAGGCTCTTTCTTGTTATTTGTACCCAGCATGCTCCGTCTTCCTGAGCTAGACGCTGCTCAACCATGGACCAACACATGGTCCACACTGTCTACATACAGGAAGTCCTTTGGACGGATTAAGAAAAACCACACCTAACTTTGGAAAAAGAGTTACATCAGTATCCTAGGCCTCCCTCTCCCAGCCCCGCTCCTAGGATCTGGAAGCTCATTGTTTTGAATTCAGAGTGTGGTGGCATCAAAACTGTGTGATAGTTTCATCTTTCCTCGTCATGTCTTTAGTTTGGCCCAGCAAGGTGACTGGCATTTATCTCTAGGGATGTTGAATTTCCTGGGGCTTTTTCGCAGTGTTTCTGTGTGAATGCCTCACACATTCCTTGGAGAATACAAAGAAGCGAGATTAGACCTACTGTTAGTGTTTTTGCTTATTTATTTATTATCTATTGATTTTAAAAGTTTTTGGGACTATTTAGCTTTGATTGGGTTCTGGCACCATTTTTGGTCCAGGTAGGATGCATCAGACCCCCTGGGAAGAAATCCAATTAAATGAGAAAACAAACAGTCTATGCAGCTCACTGTCTACTTTGAGAACAGTATTGATTGGACTTCCCCAGTCAGGGTAGAAGTAGATCAGTTGGCTTTCAACTTTTTCTCAGGTTTGGTTAACACAGATGAAAGACGAGATATAGAGGGCTGTTTAGTAAATTGATTTTCCAATGTAAGTGTCTTTCCATATGTTTTTATGTCATTTGAATGGAAGTATTTGGTTTTCTCAGTAAATTCACCATTTTTGGCTCACTATCAAGAGGCAGCTTCTGTCAGCGTTACAGAGAAAGTTCTCACCACCCTTCCTTTCACATTGTCTTTACTTGTTTAAAATTTGATATTGCCCTTCCTTAAGCAGGTCTATTTATGAACAAAAACAAAAAGAAAGAAAAAACGATTAAATAAAACAGCAAAGGAGGCATTTGCAAGAATATCCCTGTTTCCATTCTTGTGAGTTCTGTGAACCAGAAAATGTGGGTCCCCCAACACGCTGGGGGAAACTCCCATGCAGCTCTCAGGACTGCAGTCACGGAGCTGCGGAATGCTCTTCCTCATACTGATCATGCAGTGACTTACAAAGACACTGTTGTATTCCTGGTACTAAAAGAAATTCTAACCCCTTGAAAATGGTAAGAATTCAATAAATACTTAGTTTTTAGCCCAGTATTCTAGAATTATAGTCATGTTTATATGATTTTTGTTGTGGCTTACTATTTTAAATCTATCTTCTGTCATTGTAACTTTATACTTGTTTCTCAGACAAGGAATATAATGTTCAGATTTTAAAATTTTTGCTGCACAGGCAATTTAGTGCCTTATTAATGCAAAATGTAGTTTTAGTAACATTGACCTACTATTTCTTTAAATGAACTTGCAGATTTAACTTATCATAGCACAGTCAAGTAATTTCTTGACATATTTTTAACCTAGATGGTATTTAAGAGCTAGGATCATGGTATTATAGTCCATACTTGCTTTTTTAAAAAAAAATTTTGTGGTACCAGTGATTGAACTCAGGAACCTGTGCTTGGCAGGCAGGTGCTTATTCTTC
>PVKN010039382.1:0-10892 GCA_004027915.1 Capromys pilorides | reverse complement strand
ACACACTTAGAAAAAAATCTATGAATGTATCTGAGGCACTTATTTCTTTCCCTCTAAGACAATTTCACCCAATTTTTATCTCTCTTAGCCAGTTATTAGAAAGAGTAGTGTTGTATCTTTAAACCAGTTCTGGGCTAGCAAGGAGGGCTGAGCGTGATTTTCTGATTTTCAGGCTTATGCTGTATGTACTTGGGTCTGTATAAAGTATTTGAATTCTCTGTGGTGAGGCTGGAAGCTTGGAAAAAGAAATCTATGACCACATAAGATAAGGTGGATTATGAAATTTTAGATAAAAGTGAGGGCAGAAACCAAAGAATGTATTCTCTGTAATAAAAATGCAAGATAAGAAAAATCTCTTGCAACTTTCTTAAGCTTTGTGGGAAGGAGGTAGGAATGGTGCGTGTAGTACTCGGCCTTTTTGTGAACTCTGTGGCCGTATGATGAAACTCTGGTGCTTGTTTAATGCTCCATTCATATTTAGAAAATAAAAACTAGTCCTTTCTTGATTTTCTTTTTCACCTTTAATGTTTCTACCTTGTGGGTCTTGGTATGAATCACCGGGCATATGCCTAATGTATCTTACCAGTAACACTGCCCTCTCCTTGTTATTCTGTCCCCTTTATTTTTCCTGTATTTTTGAACAAGGGACTTGCTGTGCAGTTCATACTGGCCTAGAACTCACAGTGATTTTCTTACCGTAACCTTCCAAGTGCTGGTATTACAAGTCACCCTGCCGTGCCCAGTTCTGTTTCTATTTGTTTATTCTGATTCTTTCATCTGCTACCACCAAAATTACTAGGATGTCTCAGTGTATGGCAGAATCACATATTAAGAAAAAATGATGGTTTTGAGCAATGCCTAAAATAAAGAATCAAGTTAATTTTCTCAGTTTCTTTATGCTCACTAGATTATAATTATGATGGTCTTTATTGGTTTTTTTTATGTTTGTTTGCTTTTTTTTTTTTTTTTTGTATTTTAGGGCAGGCTTTATGGGGTGTTCAGGGTCTCACTACTAGATCGACTCCTAGTGATCATCCTGTTTACAGCCTCCCAAGAGATGAGATTACAGGTGCACACCACGCCCAGTCTCAATTGCCCTCTCAGCGCACCCCAGGGGCAGGGCAGGTAAGTTCTCATTGTTGAAAAGAAACACTGAGCATTTGGGTCCTCAGAGGTACTTCTGAGGTGCTCTGACTCTCAGACAATTGGTTTTTATCTTGGTGCAATATAAGAGCTACCAGAGTAAGAGAAGATGCAAGCTTTTTTCCTAGGGAATAAAAGTTTTGTGAATAACTTCATTGAGGAAAACTGGAAAATGTCAATTTTTAAAAATGTATTTAGTACATGGTCTGCAAGGTCTATATAGATTGGACTTGTAGTGATCCTCCTGTTTGCAGCCTTCCAAATGCTGAGATTACAGGTGCCTGCCACCACACCCACTCCCAGTCTCCCTCTCAATGTGTCTTGGGGGCAGGGCCAGCACTCAAATGTTTTACATAACATATGTTATATGGCCAAATCGAAAGCATAGGTGCTGGATCTGTGACTGGGGTGAGGATGTGATGCAGCAGGGAGTTGGGAAGGTGCGCCTAGCTTACCCTCAGGACAACACACTCACTACATAAGCGCAAGGGCAGAGAGAGTCGTAAAATGCGCTCAGATAATTTCAAACTGAGGAGAGCTCTGTGTGCACTGTCTTTGTTTTTAACGTGAGTTGTTTTCATTCTAGTTTTATATAATTTATATTTTACTAGTATTAGCTTTCAAAACGCAATTTGACAGCTGGTTTGCAGGATCCGCCCTGCTCCTAACTGCTGCTTCCTTGTTTTCACTGATTGCACAGCTGCACCTCTGTGCGTGTCTTATTCCATGTTCAAATCAATGACTCGGGACACTGTCACATACCTTAGGAGCAGCTAGTGCCAAAGTTCTACAATAGCACACACGAAATACTGAAGAGCTTGTCAACTAAAAATACATTTTTGTTCAAATTTTGGATAACCACTAATTTTCATTCTTTTGCTCAAGTTATAAAAAACGTATACTGCATTTTAAAAACTCTATTGATCATGGGTTTAGAAGAATAATTTTTTGAAACTCACTAATGTGTTTTATTATATTTTTGATTATCGTTTTTTATTCAGTTTTTATATTTTTATAGGAAGTACAATGAATAATGGATTTCTTAAAATTCTTAATTATGTTGTTTATTGTTAAGTCTATGAAATTACCAAAACTGATGAACTCACTTGAAGTGTTTTGCAACTTAAATCCTCCTTGTCACATATCCATATTTGAAGCAGTCTTACTAAGTTAGCCAAAGACAACCACTGCATATTTATTCAGTAATTTTAATCTAGATCAAAATTAAAAATGATTTAAAGATCTTTAATAAAATGTAAATATTAAACATGTAAAAACTCAATAAAAATCTCAACCATAATGACTGATTTCATGTAAGCCCAATTTACCTTTTAGCTTCTTTCCCTTTTTTGGATGAAATTGTTAAACCAAGTATTTTCTCAAATCAGAAACACAAAATGCTATTCCTATAACTCAGTTTACACCATGTTCTACAGAGCAGTTCAGATTTTCTCACTCAGTGAAATGTCATTGAGAGATTTGAGAAAATAGCTTATATTTTATAAACTCATTGGAAAAGAATTGATTTGTTTGCTTTTTAAATTTAAACTCAACATGAATACTTTGACATGTCAGTTTATCAGTACCTCTTTTTAGGGCCAAGCCTTAACACTTGAACTAGAAACTTCATAATTTATCATTGAAATAGTTAAACATAAAGAAAAGCTCATATTGATTAATTTGCTTCAGTGGAAAATTGTTTTGACTATGTCTATACTTTCAAAATGTTCTTTACTACAGTATTAAGCTTACTCTATAGAATACAATTCAGTATTTCTTTGTAACATCCAATGCACATCTGTCTCTTTGTTTTGCCTCTCCTCAAATCTCAGAGGAATTAGCTCAGAGGGCAATGCCGACTTTCACCTCTCTTGGGGATAAGAAGGACAGACTCTGTTATGAGGCTAATTTGGCTGCAGATCTTGCCTCTACTTCTTTATGTGCATAAACCAAGCAGATGATTCCACATCCAATAGCCATAATGCAATTTCTTCATCAATGAGGCTTTCATGGAGAGGGAGCTGCATGCTATCCACCTCTTCTAGGCTAGAGATATAGTTTTTGTATATGCTAGAGAGGAGATACTTAGCAAACAGGATTTGATAAAATATGAACATTAGTTTTAATTTTAAGTACTTTTATTTGGAAATAAATAAAATCAGGTATACACTTCTTTCAATTTAAACATTTGCATTTAGGTGACTGTTTGACTAATGTTTTCATGGACCTTTCCAGCTAAAAGTATTCTTGCTTTTTATTATTAAATCAAAAATCATCAAGTATTATAATGTTGTAATGTTCTGAAGATAAAAATTGTGAACACTCTGTGATTTTTTTAATTTAACAATTAGGGATTAAAACTGTCAGAATTTTCAAAGTAGAAAAATATTAATTTTCAGATCAAATGTCTTCAGAATGACAAAACTGACCAATAGTGAATATTACCACTAAAGCTCCCTCTGATTCAAATCATGCCAGTCTCTGGCATGACGCCAGGCCATTTCCAGAGCGGCCTCTGCAGATAAGGGACTGTCCCTCTAGCTCTTTAATGAGAATCACTCTATTTCCATTTTCTGCACAGCAGAGTCTATACTCTCAAGATCTGACAACATCAGCATGCATTTTATTCTTGTTCCAAAGGATGATGAGATTAACTGTTTCTTAACTCATCTATAGTAATTTTATTTAAGGAATTTTTTACAAAAAAAATTTCTCTCTAATTGAGGGAAAAATCATTTGAATAGAAAAATATCATTTAAAGCTTGGTACCTAAAGTTAGATATTCTAGGTGACAGATTAATTCAGTGTTTTTTGACTAATTTTATGCTCTAATGTTTTATCCTACAAGCATATACCAAGGAAACTTATATGATACATTTTACAGATTTCCAAGACACATGCAGAGACATACATATCTTTAATTATATACCTTAATTATACGAATTGTGATTAAAAATACATGATGAATGTTTAAATTACAAATAGTCATTATTGTCAAGTAACATACAGTGAAGCATAGGCCCACAAAATCCACCTTATTCATTGGGTCTGGTGCAGTGTGACTTCTGGCTCTTCCCCAAAGTCAAAATGACTCTGAAAGATAAAAACGTTTGAATCTTATTAAAAACAGTGGGGGCTGAGGCAATAGCTCAGTGGTCTAAGCACCTGCCTGACAAGCACAAGGATCCAGGTTCAATCCCTGATACTGCATGCTGAACCAGCCCTGCACCAAGCCTGCCCCTGAAACTGGTGTGGTGGTGCATGCCTACAGTCGTAGCACTGGGAAGGCTGAGACAGGAGAAGCACTATGAGTCCAAGCTGCATTGTGAGACCTTGTACCAAATATATAAATAAATTAATCTTTTAAAAAACAAAAACAACATTGAACATCCATGTCAGTGCATCTAAAGACTCATGAAAGAACTTCCAGAACTGCTTCAGAAATACAAAAGAATCATAGAATATGTGTATTTGAATTGAGGAGGATGTTTTGAGGGAGATTAATAGCTATGCTTCTTGTACTGTAGTATACTTTAAAAATTTCACTATTTACTATAATTTGGATCACATCTTTTAATACATGTAACTAATCATATTTTCTGTGCAAGTTATCATAAATAAAATTTCTATATTCCATACTCAGAATAATTTTAAGTATCATTGAAATACTAACACTCTCAAAATACTATTGAAATATTTTTAAAATTGAATACCATTAAAGTGCAAATTTGTTCATATTTTTGTGTAAATTCACAATTTTTCAAATTAACACATGACTGGATAATGGAGAAATTTCATAAAACGTAGGAATTCTGTCAATTTTCACATTTTGTTGCTCTTATCTGCTTGCAATATCAAGATTATCTTTTAGAACTAAATTAAACTGTTCACTGAAACTTAACAGGAAACCTTTTTCTGTTTAGTAAGAGTTAGCTATAAGCAAGCAATGGTCTCTGAAACCACCCCTATGAGTACTCCCATGGTCCATTCCAATACGAATGTGCATGAACAGTTACAAGTCTGCTGTCACCTGTACTTGGGATGCATCTCCTGCAGTCTCTGACACATGACCCTTGCAAACAGCAAGTTAAAGCATGAGTATCAATCTACATGGAACTATCAACAAATCTAATTTCTTTTCCATTTGCAATTTAAATTCACAGACATGTTTCCAATAAGTAGAATTACACCTGTCAGGGAATATCTTTCCAATTTAGAGGCCATTAGTTTGCAAAATAATTTTGAAATTGGGAATACACTATGTAACTATTGTTTCATTATCTTCTGATGAGTATTTAGGCTGTTTACAAGATTCAGCTATTACAAATTGTGCTGCTATAAATATGGGTGTGCATATATCACCATGGCATGATGTTTTTAATTTTTTTCAGAAGATACTCAAAAGGGGACTAGTTAGATTAAGTGAATACTTCTAGTGTTTTGAAGCATCTCCACACAGGGCCAGTCAGATAGCTCACTGGACTAAAGCGCCTGCTTTAGCAGAGCACAGTGACTGGGGTTTGATCAATGGCATGCCCTGCTGGCCCCGCCGCTGGGGCACCCTGACAGGGCAATTGAGACTGGGTGAGGTGGCGTGGGCCTACAATCGGAGCTCCTGGGAGGCTGAAAACAGGAGAATCATTGCAAGTCTGATCTGTGTAGTGAGATTCTGTAGATCCTGTACTAAATACATTAAAAAAGATCTCCACACTGATTTCCACAGGGGTTGTACCAGTTTTCACTTCCACAAATGGTAGAGAAGGGTGCCTTTCCCCCTACAAGTCTGCCAGCATTTGTTATTGGTTATTTTCCTGATAATAGGCATTCTTTCTGGAATGAGTTGGACTCTCCATGTTGTTTTAATTTGCATCTCTCAAATGACCAGTGACGTTGAAGTTTTTTCATGTATTTCTTTACTGCATGCATTTCTTCATCTGAGAAATGTCTATTCATTCCAAATTCCCCCTTTTATGCTTTGGACCTTTAAACTGGGGAGGATCTGACTTTCTGAGTGCTTTCTATGGTTCAGATATTAGTTGTTTGTCTTAGGAACAGCTGGAATTTTTTTTCCCACTTTGTGGTTTTTTTTCTCCACTCTGTTGGTGGTTTCTTTTGCTTCTTCTTGTGCAGAAGCTCATTAGTATGATGAAATCCAAGCAAGAATTGTTGAGATCCTATTCATTTGTTTGGCGAACTTTTGTACCATTTCTAATTATTATTTTTTGCTATTTTGTATACTTTTTCGATAACAACAATAAAACATGCATGAGTTTCTCAAGTATAATGCAAAAGCAATACAATTTGCTTCTTCATTGTAGATGTTTGGTGTTCCACTGTGTGTGTGCACCAAGTCCCTGTTCATCTCCTGAAAAGCATCCTGGCTGTTTCCATAGCTTGACTAGTGTTAGTTGCACTGCTGTAAACATGGGTACCTGCTTATTCCGGTAATTTCTTTTGGAATATTTCAAAGAGTGTTGTATCTTAATCAAAAGATACCTTTTTTGATGAGGGGCCAATAAGATTTCCACAGTGGCTATACTAGTTTACATTTCCACAAAATGTATAGAAAGATTATTTTTTTCTTTATATATTCTCATCACTAGTTGTTACATTACATTTTTCATAATAACCTGACTGTGGTGTTTGCATTCCTTCACATACTCATATTTCTTGTGTGGCATGTGGAATGGGAACATGCGCACAACATATGTTTAATTTTGATTTGCATGTCCCTAATGTCTCAGAATGCTGAGATTTTTTCCTATACTTGTTGAACATTTGCTGCTTAAGTTGAACAAAAGCCTCTTTTGATTGAGTTATTTGTCTTTTTGATGTTAATATTTTTCTTTTGGGAAAATATCTGACAAAGGCTTTGTCCCATTCTTCTTTTTTTATTTTTATTTTATTTTTTTTTGCATAACCAGGGATCAAACTGAGGACCTTGCACTTGCCAGGCAGGCACTTGTGCCCCTGAGCTATCACCCAAACCCTGCATGTTCCATTCTTCATTCTGCTCATTGTTTACTTTGCTGTAAACAAGCTTTTTAATTAGATACAATCTAAGTTGATGAATTTAACTATTATTTATTTTGCTCTTGATATCCTATTTAAGAAATCTTTATGCCTAGGCCTTCAATCATCTCTCCTATGTTTTCTTCTAGCAAAGTTTTGGGTCATACACCTACATCTTTGACTCATTTGGAATCAATTAAGGAGTGAGAGATAAGGCTCTAGTTGAACACTCCTGCATATAGGTGTTCAGTTTCCCCCACTGTGCGGTGGGAGGCTTATGTGATATGATGTCATCAAGTCTCCCTTGGGATTTTAAGATAAGATCCTGGTGCTCAGAGGATTGTGAGTTTAACTCATGAAAGAAGTTGGTTACAGATCCTTTCCCTGAAGGACAAGAACAGAAAAAGACAAGATGCAGAAAATGAAGGGGAAGCCTTGACTTTGCTTCTCCTGTCGTGATTCACAGGCTTTCTGACCAACACAGTAGGGCATTCTGTACATTTACTTGTCCTATTGAAAGCTTTTGGACACAGGATATTTGTCCTTAGATTGAAAGGTGAAATATTTTCAATCCTATACATATTTTGAAATAGCTCTTAACTTTTCTTAGAAAGATCTCTGATAATGTTCCCCTTTTCTTTACCACACTAATAATTTTCTACAGCATCAGTTAGTGGAGCTAGAGTGTGCTTTGAATAGTATGTCATTACTTTTCTCAATTTCCTCCAAACACGGAGTGTGAAAGTAAATTCCTATTATCACTCATTCATCAGAAGGGTGATGTTTCCAGGTGGAAACTTTTATGTGGTAGAAAAGCAAAAATCACAAAATGTAACATCATGAGAAGAGCAAGACAGCAAAGACCAGTTGAAAGGAACATGATTTTGAGGAATGAAGTAATAAATCTTCCTAATCTTCCTCAGATGGGTGGGAAATTCTGGGGAAAGTACACTCATTGTGCGGACAGCTCAACAGCAGGAGGAAAAGCCTAGCACGTGATGGTCTGGCCAGGATGTCTGTCTTCAGATGCTCACGGTCATCTAATAAGCCCTTGTGGTTGGACAAAATGTATTTCCTTGTCCAGCGACAGACTTCAGGCCCATGACCAACTTCAAAGTCTCTCTTTTGTTTTTCAAATTCTGTCCCAAATTTTCCAGTGACTCTATGTGCAGCACAACCCCAAGGAATATCAGAGCCACCAGTAGATATTGAAAATGTGTTAATTTTGTGTTGTTTTATTTTCTTCTCACTTGTTATTTCAGGCAAAACAAAACTGACAGTATCAATTTCCATAAGCTTATGATTGATAAATATTTCTGAAATACTTTTAATGTATAAATAGCTTTATCAAGTATACTCTTATTTTCTTTTATTTTGGCATTTTCATTATGATGCTGTACAAAAAATAAAATATGACATCTGTTGGATCTAAATAAACGAAGATAAAAATAAATAAATAAATAAATAAAGATAAATCACATGTGTTATAATTTAGTAGATATCAAATAACTTTCAGCTTCTTTCTTTTGATATACTTGTACTCTGTCTGCTTTTGAGTATGCACCTTTGTGTGTACTTACAGTTTTGAGGATCAAGAAAAAAGTAAAAAAAAAAAGCTTCAACCACAAAAAGGAGAAGATTTCCCTTCATCTGCCCTAGGAAAAATATTTCTGGAAAAATTTGCATGATTTTTTGCAAACTTTACAAATTCATGATTAATTCATACATGCAAGGGAAAAACTGAACAAATATCACTTCTTTAAAACCACATGAGATATTATTGCCATCTTGACTGGTTCACTACTTGACTAGTACACTCCAAGTTGGTGAATAAATCAGAAAATATAAACTACAAACTGCATTACAAAATAATTTTTTTAATATCTTATGGGTGACTCAGCCTGCCCTGGGGGTGGGGCTGGAGCAGCATGTAGTGCCGGGGATCGAACTGTGGTCCCTGCGGTTGCCTAAGCTTGACCTAAGCAGGTGCTTTAGACTGCTGAGCCATTTCGCCAGCCCCTACAGAAGAAAATTCTTAAAGATGTAAAAAATTATAACCTTGATTTTAACCTAAAAATGGTGTTCTAGATTCTAATTATAAAAGAAACTCTTCACTTAACAATTTCCCTTGGACAAATTGACTAACCTTAGGGATATTGAGGTCACCTTTGCCCCCTTGTCTTGCAAGCATCATAGTGAGAAAGCCAGTCGACTCTGGAGAATTTAGGGACTCTGGACACTCTGTCCTCTACAGTTACACTATACTGTGAACCTTTGAAAATAAGGATAAGACAGGAGAATGAATAAGTGGATGGGCAGCCATTAGCACCAACAAAAGAAGCAACTGAGCCAACAACAGCAGCAAGCGTATCTACCACTCCATTTGTACAGGAGTGAGGCACTGCCCCAGGACTGGCCAACTGAAAATTCATGAGAAGATCTACACTCCTCCTGATGCTTCAGTGGCCTAGAGCACCTGGTTCTATAGCTTTGTGAGCCATTTGAGCAGAACCAGCCCATCTGTGCTGAGCACTGGAGTAGGAATTAATATGTCTTCAATTTCCCCGTAGAAATAGCACCATAGGGTTGGTTGAAAAGAACCAGTTGTGACATCACGGATAATGACAATGACATTACTCAAATTTGGTGAGTCTCTTTACAAGTGTTGTGTTACAGCTTTATAAAATGCATTAGAAACATACATAGTAATAAGGAGACCTCTGAAATCTTTTCCAGATGACTTTTAGCTATTATCTGGGCCATAATTATTTTCTTTTTCATACATGTACGATACCACCTTTTGAAGAATTTTTCATACTAAGGAATCATCTGCAGCTTAACGTCCAGTATATTAATAACTTTTGACCATTAACTATGTCTGAAATCTCAGCAGGTACCATTTGTTCTACTTCATGTATATGATCTTGATCTTGTTAGCAGCTTTAGTATTGGCCACGTTATTTCAAGCCATGTTGAAACACAATGGGATATAAAGGTTTTCTTGACAAAATTCTGCAGTACATTTTCCCAACAGAACATAGCATGTGTGTCTGGGACGCTGAGCTTACCCTCATTACAGCAGGCCTGCTTGATATATGAATCTGTCACGTAGCCAAACGTATACTGAAAATAATTTTCATCTATGCTGAGCACAGGCTGCGGGATTCAGGTTTCCTAAAGGTGACAGTTTTATACTGGCATTTCCCTTTATGGAAAGAAAATTGGTAACAGGATCCTGCACAAATGAGGAGTCCAACTTTACAAAAAATATGCTCCATTCTTGTATTTGGTATTTTTTTATAGTTTTTGGAATAAAAAAGATAAAGATTCTAATGTGTTGGCATTGCCATTCTTAAAATCCCTAAAGAATTTTGTTCTGCTTTGCAAGAAAATTTTTGAATTATAGTCTTTCTCTCTATAAAGATGTTTGGCTCATTAGTACCAGATATACCCTTTGCTATAGAAAAAATAACATAAATTATGTGCATTGAAGAGACATTTAAAACATAATAATATAGAATGTGTGCCTCCAACAAAACATGTACTGGAAGTGAGGAGAGAACACCAAGTTTACATACATAAGGTCTGAGGCAGAGAAAACGTCATTATAAGGTCTGTGTGACAGGAATTGTAAGCCACACTGGTGATAAAATACCTCTGGATTTCACAGATGCTCAATTATGAAATTGCTGTATTTTGAAGTTGATGAATTATGGTAATTCTAATTTGTGTTTTGT
>PVKN010039381.1:0-10893 GCA_004027915.1 Capromys pilorides | reverse complement strand
ACTTCGTATATCTCCATAAATTTAATCCCAAAGTACTGGTGACATCCTCCTACCCACTTACTAAATACACACACCTTGCTTTCACAAGACAACACAATCTCCATAAATTCAGAGCTGAGCTCTCTGCTTTCTCCCTAAAAATTGCTTTTCCCCTTTTATTTTGCACCAAAGATCTCTTTCCTATAGATGCCACAGTAAAAGAGAACCTGAGCACACTGCTTTAAGGGGGCTTTAATGAACCAAAGGCCTTACCAGATGTCTCAAAAGAAAAGATGCAGATGACGAGCACATAAAAAGATGACTAAAGAGGGCTGCACAGGTGGTTCAGTGGAATAAGCGCTTGCCTGGCAAATGCAAGGTCCTGAGTTCAATCCCCAGTACTGCAAAAAAAAAAAAGCAATCTTAAAAAGATGACTAAAGTTATATATCATTGGAGAAATATAAATTAAAACAATACCTGTAAGCATGGCCAAAATTTCGGACCCTGACAATAACAAGTGTTGATGAGGACTTGGAACAACAGAAAATTTCACTCACTGACACTTGGAACGCAAATGGTGCACACTGAATGTCAGCTTTGTCAGGCAGGGAGATAGGCAGGAGCAGTCCTGGCGACAGGCAGCTGTGGACTGTAGGAAAAGCAAAGGAGATGATTTTTTTATTACTTTTTTGTTTTCTTAATCATTAGCTATTTATAAAATGCAAATATTATGTTTTAAGCTATATCTTGAAAGAATTGATATGGTTTAGGATATTCTTTGAAGACCCAATTAGTCATAGAAATGTAGCCTGGGCCTTAATTTGGCTCTGCTGCCCTCTTGGTCTTGTCCATCTGCACACTGGAAGGTTTGTTCTCTCTGCCACACTAAGGTCATTTGGCAGTAAATACCACCCACGCTCTCTAGGACTGCTGTGTGCCTTGTCTGAAAGCATTCATCTAAGGCTGAAAGACCCAAGGGGAAACCTGGTGGCATGGCACGCACTTATAATCCCAGCACTAGGAAGGGTGAGGCCAGAGGATCACTAGGAGTCTAGTGAGGCCCTGTACCAAATAAATAAAAGATTTTTTAAGAAAAAGAACCAAGGGAAGGGCTAAGCACTGTTAGTTCCTCCTAGTGTCAAGTTGTGGCTTCCCAATGACAATCTTGTCTATTACTTTAAAAACCAAATATGCACCCATCACATGAGCCTAGAGTTCTGTTCTTCACTATCTGCCTCAAATAGAAGGAATCACACAAAAAGCTTAAACATTGACATGTATTCATAATAGGTAAACTGTGGAAGCAATGAAGGTTTTGCTTCAGAAGATAAAAATGAAAAAACAAATTAGAGTACAGTCAGACAGCTGAATATCAGCCATCACCAAAAACCAAGAGAGCTACTGAGGCATAAGAAATGTGGAGAAATCTTAAATCCAGTTCAGCAAATGCAAACACTATCTCAGAAAGCTACACTTTCCATGAGCTCAGGTATGTGACAGTATGGAAAAATAAAATTATGAAGATACTAAAAATCGCAGTGGGGCCAACCAGATAGCTCTGCAGACTGAAGGGCCTGCTTAGGCAGAGCACAGCTGCCAGGGTTTGATCCCCGGCATGCTGAGCTGGCCCAGCCCCCAGGACACACTGAGACAGCAATTGAGACTGGGCATAGTGGTGCCCACTTGTAATCCCAGCACTTGGTAGGCTGAAAACAGAAGAATCACTAAGAGCCCAGTCTACGTAGTGAGGCCCTGTACACCTTGTAGACCCTGCCCTAAATTAAAAAAAAAAAAAAAAAAAATCTCTGTGGTTGTGAGAGATTGTAGGTTTGAGGAAAAATGAATAAGTGAATCTAGAGAAATTTTAGAACGGCAAAGTACTGTGTTATCTTATCCTGATACAAGTGATTGATTATACAGTGCTCCAAATCATACAAAGTGCACCACCCAGAGCAAACCTGGATGTAAGCTATGAACTTTGAGCAACTGTGGCTTGTTGGTATAGATTCACCCACTGAAGTAAATGCTCCCTCTGGAGGTAAGTGTGGACAGTGAGGAAGACGACGAATGTGGAAGACAGGACATATTCAGGAAATCTCTCTCCTTTCCTCTTTGCTGTGACTCTAAAACTTCTCTGAAAACCAGTCTTTAAAATGGACAAAGAACCTGTACAGGTATTTCTCTAAAGACAAGCTAGTGGCCACCAGGTAAATGTTTAAGTAGTCTGTATCATTACATCATAATGAACATGGGAAAAACTGAAAAGGTCTCTCTTAACACCAAGAATAAGACAAGCATGTCAACTTTCAATATAATGCTAGAAATTTTAGTTAGAGCAATTAGGCAAAAGAGTAGAACTTGTGTACTTACCTCAAACGAAGGAAAAAAAATAAGGGATGGAGGAGGGTGAAAGGAAGAAAAGAAGGAGAAAATGAGGGAGAGAAAGCAAGAAACAGCGATGGGGTAAAGGAGACAGGAAGGGAGAAAAGGTTATCATGTGAGGCCCCAGACATGTTTACCTTCTTAGATGATTATTTCAGAGTGTTAATACATCATACACATCAACTTATAAAGCTTAAAAATAAATATTTTAAGTTCATCACCTCTTTGTACATCCACATCAATAGTATCCTCAATTTATAACTGAGGAAACGTTAGGCTAAAGGATGGCAGAAAAAAAGAAACAAAAAATGCACTTAAATCCACAGTAAGCTACAAATGGAGCTATGGACTTTATCCATTACAGCAAGCAACATTTAAATTATCATTAGCTCCTGAGTACTCTTCTGGGATGCTGAGACTACGGCAGTGACAAGCAAGCCAACCCTCTGCTACCATAGAGGAAACAGGTATTAATCAAATAAGCACATAATTCACTGTTGACTTGCAACAATGGAATAATGAACCAAGAAACAGCACCACAGACTGGCTCAGTCCCCAAGAATATGGCACTTCTTCCATAATCTAAATAATAAAGTGGAACTAAGGGAAAATGTGGCAATAGAAGTGGAAACTTTTGAGATATATTTAGAAGACAAAATCTTAGAGTTTCCTAGCAAGAGGGTAGGGCACAGGGAGAACAGTTGTGGAGGAGGATGCTAGCTCGCTGGCCGGTGAAATGGCTCAGCGGTCTAAAGCGCTTGCTTAGGCAAGCTTAGGCAACTGTGGAGACCGTGGTTCGATCCCCGGCACCACATGCTGTGCCCGCCACCTCCAGGGCAGCCATAAAATCAGTGAGGGCAAGGTTGTGAGAGGGGCTTTGTATGGAAGCAGAGGAAAATCGTGACTTTGTTTTTGGAAACAGTGAGTAGATGTCTTTGTGTAACTCTAGGAGAGAGTTTGAATGAGGAATTGGAAAGGCAACTCGATGATAAATTTGTAAACCATCCACATGCAGACAATGAAACTGCAGCCATGAAGACAATGCAGTTGTTAAAGAGAAATCAAGGAGCAAGAAAATTCCCCCTGATGGGGTTTAATAAGCTTCAATTTGTCATGGGCAGAAAGAGAAGAATAAGCCTGTAAAGAATATTGAAACCGTGGAGTGTATTGTTAGATTGAGCACAAAAGGAAGAGAACGTTTCAAGAATACATAGAGAGTTCCTTTTTGGCAAGTAGATTAGAGGTGAAAAATGTCCTCTGAGTTTAGCAGTTTGGACGCTGCTGAGGATCTTTGGTAAGTTTCATTTTGATGGATCTTGATCCAAGGCAGATTAAACTGCTGATCAATAAGTCAGTGCTCAGTGATTCCACAGAGTTAGAAAAGTGTGGCTGAGAAAAAAATATCACAGTAGGGAAGGAAAGGTTGCCACCAATGGCCACAGCTCTGATCACAATCTCACCTCCCTTTGTACTGCTGTCTTTTTATTTCTTTATTGACTACTACTTAATAATAGAACTGACCACTTGATCATCTTTGAAAAAGTAATCCATTGGGTTTAGACTGTAGTATGACATGGAGTAGGGTCTTGATTAATTATTAAAGGAGAGAGGGAAGAAGGAAAAGAGGGAAAAAAGGAAAGAAAAGGGAAAGGAAGGAAATGGAGAAGAAGATAAGGGAGAGGAGAAAAGGATAGGGAAGGGAAGAGAAGAGGCAGAAGAGGAGAGGAGAAACAGTGAGAGAGGAGAGGAGGGAGGGGCAGGTCAGGCAGGGGGACAAGGAAGGGAAAGAGGATGACATAGGAGCTGCGCGTCTTTTCTGAAAGCTAAAAGATTGTCCAAAACAAAGACATAGAGCTGGGAGGTAGCTGGGTAGCCTAAGTGTTTGCCTGGAAAACACAGTCCTGAGTTAGATTTCCGGTACTGCAGGCCATTCCAGCCCTGAAACTGGGTGTGGTGGCACCCATCTGTAATCCCAGCCCTGGGGAGGCTGAGACAGCAGGATCGTTATATGTCTGAATTGCACAGTAAAGCCCTGTACCAAAATCAAACAAACAAACAAACAAAAATCTCAGAAACAAACTGCCTAAAATATCTAAATGTCACCCTCCCTTCCTCATGCTTCTTTCTGTCTAGCAAGAAAAAGTCTTTGAGGAAAGAATACCCCAAATTAATTGCTATGAATAACTACTTATATGATTTGTGATATAAAGTGAATTTTGCAAAAAAAAAAAAAATCAATTTGAGGGAAAGAATACATGTTTTAAAAATTACTCATAGTAGGAAGAATCTGTGTAGAATTCAAGTTCTTGCAAAGATGTTAGGTGTCTATGAACATGGTGATTTACGCCCATTGCTAAGCTCCAGAATTATCTTTGGGGCCCTGGAGGACTTGGTTGCTCCACTTAATGACGTTTCTCGCTCCCTCGGGCTCTGTCCTGCGCACCTGTCTCCACCTCCCATTGCGGTCACAGATCATCATGATTCACTCTGAAGGATCTCGCTCCAGTGCATTGGCCTGATTTCGCAAGCCTGCACACTTTATTATGTGGTCTCAAAAGCTAGGAGTCTTTCCATGCAAGCCAGAGCATGCAGTGACCAAATTTTATCCATTTGGCCCTGCTCTTCTGAATCCAAGTCTTCATAGCTTTGTTTATACAGTTTACTGTAAATCTCCTCATGTTATTGTATTGATTGGGCTAAAAATCAAATATTTTTTGTTTTGTATTAGACATGCTGAAGTAGGGAAAACACAGCCTGATGTGTGGGACACATGCACTGTTGGTCTGGACGATTTGGAATAAATTTAAATAGGACTGAAATGTGTCAGTGTCTAATTTCAGGAGCAGAGAAAAACCAATCAGAATCGCTGTCCCAGTAACCTTGTAAGAACTGATGTACTCAATCCATAGTCCCTTTGAAGGACTGGCCTTGCTAGATTGTCGATATATTCCTGGCCATCTATTGATTGCCAGAGGAAACTACAAAGCACATTATTTGCTCAATTGTTTTTTGCCGCATTTAGTGAGCACCATGTAGTCCCCACCGTCACCCTCCACGTAGTGACAGCTTAGCAAGTGAATTAAGCAGGACCTCAGTAGGTCACCTGACTCAGAGCGTGTGACTTCAATGCTTTCTTCTGATTGGCCGACTGTATTCTTCATGTTACTCCTTCGCCCTTATCCCCTTCCTTCTTTCCAGACTTTCAAAGCTCCTCAGAAGTGAAAGCATTTTCCTCAGTCACGACCCTCCCTTTTCCTATGAAATCAGCAAGTTACACTGGACCTTGGGTCTTATGTCCTCTACGGACAGATGTCAGAGCCCTCTGGCCCCTCCCAGGAAAACACACTTCTTCCTCCACCTCTAGATGGGGATCTCCTGAGACCTGGAAAATGGGTCCAAACAGAAACAAGGAAAGGAGCCTAGGCTGTGAAATTTGCCATAAGCCTCACCTCAGCTCCCACCTCCTGCAGATGAGGGAAAGGATCTCCCACAGAGGGAAGTGCATTAGCTTGGCGTAGGCGTGGCATCTTTCCTGAGTGTGCTCCTGGCTCCCTAAGGCCATGAACATGTCTCCGTTCCTGCCTATAACACTTCTAAGGGATAGTCATGTAGTAAATCATGGAGCTGATTTGTTTGAACCATGAGAGACACTTGGCAGAAGGGAGTACTGTGTGTGTGTAGTTTGGAACAAGAGAGCGATTCTGCCACTGCTGCACGCCATGGCTGAGAACGTAGCTCTGCAGAGTGCCCGGCACGCATTGCTGTGGTCCTGACCTCCAAGGCTGTTTGATTCACACCTCCGAGGAATAGAGCAGAGGGAGCAAGCCCTGCCCCGGTTGTAGGTGACCCTTGCACTCAGCCCTCCTAGAAACACTGCCAACTGCTCACTGCCCTTTCCTTCCACAGCAACTATTGTAAAATAAGTGTCATAAGCTCAAATCAGATACTGTTAGCTCTCAGGCTCTTGTGTGTATTTTAAAAAACAGAAAAAATCAGCTGTTTAATAACAATGATGGGCTGGAGATATAGCTCAGCAGCATAAGTGCCTGCCTGGCAAGTACAAGGTTCAGAGTTCCATCCCCAGTACCACCCAAAAAATAAAAAATAAATAAATAGATATAGATATAGATATAGATATAGTGATGGCTACAGAAATAAGAGGCTGCTACCCGCCCAGTATTTGTTTCAGATGTAAAGACCAGTGATCACACACACACATACACACACACACACACACACACACACACACACCCCATAAGAATAAGGAAAAGTTAAGACCTCATAGGAATGACTTGTGCAGAAAGCAATGTAAGTCCCAAGCTGATTGACTGGAGGTGTTTGAGAGAGTGTTTGGCCTGGGGCTTCCACTGTGGCCAGGGGGAGGAGACTAGGCAGGGGTTCAGACCCTTGTATAGTTGGACTGTCCATCCAGCCCCAGGGGAACGACGGTGCCGTAACAGAATATTGAGGTGTAGAGTGAGAGGGTGAAGCTTGAGGTCTAGCAGCAGTAGGTGCTCTGCTGCGCTGTGGCATCGCCTGTGTGGAGGACTTTCCCAGGCGTGTCTCCTTGAAGTCTCCCCTCAACCCTAGGAAGGGGGTGATTAGGCCCTTCCCACAGCTGAGAAAGCAGATGATTAGATGAGGTGAGAAACATCTCAAGGTCAAAAATCTGACCAGGGCAGAGGACGAAATTTTACCTATCTCTGCCTAGTGATCAAGGTCATCATGTGATTTTGGCTTGGTGAAACAGAGAAAAAACCCAACTGGATGATGAGGAGTGGGACAAAAGTCACGGTGAGTCACTCTCAGGCTGTAGAATCACTTTATGTCCCTGTTGGATTTCCCTTAGGGCATAGCAGTCACATTTTCCTCAATGAACTTGGTGGAGTTAGGGTTAGTGCTCACAGGAACAAGGAGCCCACAAGACAAAGAAGACCACACCATAGCCAACACTCTCTCCAAAGCTGTCCATTTCACAATGAGGAAGCTGCTCGCCAGCTCCTCCACTTCACACTCCATTTACACAATGAGCTGAAGTCAAATGCATGTGGTGTGAGCCACAAACCCACAAGCCAAGCATAATGCTGAACAGGAGGTTTGCTGGGAGATAGCCTCACAATTTTCTAAGACGTCTAATGCAATCTTGTCAGTGGATTGGAGAAATAAAAGAGCAGGTTACCTTTAGCCAGAGAAATGATAGAGTGTGTTGTATTGTTTCCCAATACTTGAAAAGGGGTGACAAGTAATAGTCTTGGCCTGCAATCGTACGGAAATTCACGTAAGAGCTCCCTTCCTCGCTTAAGCTATTTCCTTCTTGACAAGCTGAAGTAGAAGAGCAACGGCACCCCTGCCGTCTGATTCAGAGTCTGAGCTTGGAACCAACGTTAAGATGTTGTAGACTTAGGCCAGCTTTAAAGACTTAAGTCCAATCTCTGATGCACAGCTTTACAAAAAAGAGAGTCAGAGAGAGAGAGACACTACATAATCGATTATTCAGACCATGGGGAAGTACATCATTGTAGTTTAGTGTGGCCAATTTATCATGAACAACTTTCAAGAAGTTATGGAACCTATTGGTAAAACAATGAGATTCCCAAAGCCCTGGAATAAATGCCTGGATCTTCCCTAGAAGACAACAACTTGTGATGCTCATGTTTAAAAAAACAAAATCCATGTCAATGGTGAATGGTGTCTCAGGGAACATTGTCAGTTCTCAGTTCCACACAGCAGGTCTAGGGTAAAATGCAAGATCACACCACCCCCTCTCTGAGCCACTAGAGCTCTGTCACCCAGAAGTAGGTGCACAGTGTGCCAATAGAAGAGATCCCCGGTAATCAGATGCCTATGTAGAAGGGGCCCTGTGACTAGCCTCCCAGAAAGAAGGCAGGGACGAGGCAGACGGACAGTGTGCATGTGATGGGTCCCTAGCTCTGTCATCGATAGTAAGTCACCCATTAATTTCCTCGCGAGTTTTTGTGCACTGGAAGCTCTTTGGCATGAGCCTAACTTCACTGCGATGGAAAAATGAGACTCAGGAAATCCGCCTGGGCTGTCTGCTATGACCGATGACTTAGAAAGATTTTGTATTATTCAGGTTAACACTGTAATTGAATAACAGCGAGAAACGGAGATGACATCATTCGGGACCCTAAATTCCCTTCAGTAAGTGAGCGCCAAACAACGCATTGAGCTAAAAGTGTTTAGAGATCTCAAGATAATTTAAATATATAAAACAATATAATGGAAATGCCTAGGATTAGCCACTGCACCTGGCAGGTATTTTCTGACTATCTGTTCTTCAAACAAGGGTATGCTCACCTCTTTTTAAAAACCATCACACATTGTCTCAAAACCACAAAATGCATTCAGATTGCAACCAACTGACCTTTCAGTGATATGTTGCGGGGTGCTCCAAAGGGCGTATAAGGAGCATTACTGTTTATATCTGAAGAATCTGAGTTATGAAGTAGTAAAGTGACTTGGAAAAATCACATTCAATAAATCATGAATGAGGTAGAGTGAAAACTTCTCCCTCTTCCTGTTTCCCTCTCCGTTTCCCCCAGCCTCTTGCTTGAAGCCACTCCATAGTGCAGCAACATGAGGAACATGGCTTTACGCGATGATCTGGGTCAGAACTGTCTCTTAACCCATTTATTAGGGACATAGCCACAGACAACCTTTCCTTCTCCTTTATCACAAAGCTGAATTCCCCTCTCACAACCCCGGCCGTACTCCTGATGAACGACCCCACTACATCTGCAACTTTCCAGTCACTGTAGAAAAATGCCAGAGTTCACCTGCCCAGGAATTCGGAACTCCAACATCAGGGAATAAGACCTGATCTAAAACCACAGACAAAAAAGAAATTCTAGGAAAACAGCAGTGGGCGTGATGCTAGTGCTCATCTATCAGGCGCCTTCTGCAGCTAAGGAACGAGTTCTCCAGGAGGAAAGTGACCCAGCTTGCAGAACAGCTGGAGCCCCCTGAGCATGCTGCTGGCTCCACAGGGACCCCCAGCAACCCTGGGTTCAGGAGAAAATGCTTTCAGACACAGGACAAACATTTCATCAGATTCGTCGTCCTGGATCATGTGCATCGTGGCACTAAAGTAACCACCCTATGTGTAGGCTGGAGAGATAGCTCAGCGGCCTAAGTCCCTGCCTGTAAGTGCAAGGACAGTGGTTCAATCCCCAGTACCACATGTAGTGCTGGCCCCTGAACCCTGAGTGTACTGTACCAGCTACCAAATTCAGACATGGTGGTGCAGGCCTGTAATCTCATCTCTCTCAGGAGGCTGAGACAAGAGGATCATGATGAGTCTGAGCTGCATAGAAAGGCCCTGTAACAAAAGAATAAAATAATGAGAATGATCACACTCTCCTGTCCTTATATGAGACAAACTCAATATCTAGATTAAGTAGAGAAGGACAATTTATGATTTAGAATGAAAATGGTCATTGTATTTATTTGTTTAAAGTGATACTTAGAACCATGAGTCAGGAGGTGAAGGAGTCTCTAGTTTTTATAGTTGCATAGCTGTTGCGATCCAAGTCATTTTCTTTATCATGGCCAAGACAGTGGTTAAACAGTTGTCTGAAGGTGAGGGAGACAACTCAGTGGCATAAGCACCTGACTGGTATGCACCAGGTCCAAAGTTTGATCCCCTGTACTGCATACACACATATACACACACACACACACAAACACACACACACATACACACACACACACACACACAATTGCCTCATACCAAGTAATTGCTCCATCTTGCAAATTTAAGAATTCTCAGCAAACATGGGCATTTTCAAAATCCCTTGGTTCACATACGTATTGACTTCATGCCATCAGGCAAATGAGCTTCCGAGTCTGAATTTCTCCTTCAGCAATGTGACCTTTTACATCTTCCAGGCTTAAATGTTAAATGAAATAAGATATTAATAGGACTTGCTTCCAGGGCTTGTAATAAATATTAAAATTTTTAATAAATGTAAAAAGCTTCCAAGAGTGCCTGACGCATCGTAAACATGTTCACTGCCAATCTTTCAGTTGTTTTTAATTGTTCTGTGCTGGAGAACACAACTGATGCTGACAGGACACCAGCTATCAAAGTCATGGTCCCTGCTTCTGGAGGGTATGCAGCCTCCTGGGAGCTACCCATGCATGTGGCTCCCTCCAGGACCTGACCAGCCTGCCAGACCATCCCAGATTTCTGCCCTGTGCAAGCACTGAGCTGAGTGCTCATGACACAGAAAGAGTATACAACAGTTCCTGGTTATTTCCTCCCTGAGAGGCTTAAGCGATGACAAATGCAGCCCTGTTGTCTTCTGTAGAGTTGGAATGAAAGGGCCTTGGAAGCAATTTTAAGATGTGATCTACTTAGATAAGCTGTGAAGACTTAGCTTCAGCCTCTGATGCACAGCTTTACCGAAGAAGAAGAAGAAGAAGAAGAAGAAGAAGAAGAAGAAGAAGAAGAAGAAGAAGAAGAAGAAGAAGAAGAGGAGGAGGAGGAGGAGGAGGAGGAGGAGGAGGAG
>PVKN010039380.1:0-10887 GCA_004027915.1 Capromys pilorides | reverse complement strand
CTTATATCTTAATTTGCACAATGTGCAATAACAGAAACTAATTCAAAATTTATGTCATTCTGTCATCATCAAAGACATAATTTTTGTGTGTTGTACATGTCCCAGTCCTTCTTTATATATGGATGTACTATACAATGCTATAAAATGGACTTACCTATGGAAAATTCCATTTCATAGGAAGCAACTATGAGAAGGGCTATTTTAACAAATGCAGAGAGAAGCAGCTCCTTCACAGGATTTCACTGCAACACTTCACAAACCTAGGACTGTCAATCTGTTTCTGTTCAATTTGTGCTTTTTAAATCAGACAGTCCTTATGTACCCAAATATATAATATACATGCACAAACACACCCACAGCCTTCTTCTGTTTGCAAGGAATTCATTGAAACATTTTACCCGCGAATGGGCTCTGCTCACTCCCATCCATCTGAATCCATCTCATCTTTTGTTTTGTTTTGTTTTTTGGTGCTAGGGATTGAATTCAGAGTCTCAGCCATGCCGGGCACTTGCTGTACCACTGAGATACTCCCAGCCCCAGTGTAGGCCCTTTCAGTAGGCAAAACTGTGTATTATACAGTCCACTGACACAAAGTCCTCAGAGCCAGGATGTGATTAGATTTCCACATAGTCTGGGGAAGCTCAGAGAATTTCTTTAGAATTATAGATGATTACTAATTGATTTTTAAAAAGTGAGTAGGATCTACTCCCAAAAACCAATCCCAGAAGACAATCCTGATGGGGACTAGACACAGAATGAAAACCTTTTTAACTAACAAGGAATAGAGTACCCCACTGAGCAGTCTGTTCAGGAACTGACAGCCAGCAGTGCATGAGGTGTTAAGGTGAGATTCCACCTAATGAAACCACAAGAGCTTTACCCCGCTATCCAAATGCGCTGGAGACCTATGACCCCAGTCCAGAGCCCTTTAAACACTTGCCAGATGAGGGCAGCACTGAGGCACAAGGAGAGAAGCTAGTAATAAGCCCCACAGATCCTGCACACAGCAGAAATATGACACCAGCAAGGGACTACAGTGCCACGGATGCTTTTCAAAAACTTCTGGAAACCAGATCTGACTTCTGTCAGAACAATCTACCTGGTTCTTCCCCAAATCACATAGCAGCCACTAAGCTGTGGAAGAATGGAGCCAGGCTAAAGGTTCCAAGTAGGAATTTCATGATCCCCATAGGTAAGAAGCATAGGTAACAAGATGCCCAAGGTCCTGAGGCAGCCAAACAAAGGTTAGTCATTTCCAAGGAAATAGCTTCCTTTTATTCTCTGAACAGACAAGCCTGCTCAGGTCTGTGACTGAGGGCTGAGGGAAGATTAACTACGCTCCACTTCTCCTCTCCCCATAAAGAAGGGGCAGGTAGCCAAGAAAGAGGATAAGTAGATTCAATTTAAAAATCATTTCTAAATGTATTTCTAAAAGTATCATTTGATTGTGCTCATTGTGTACTCTTTCACTGCTGCTTACCTAAGACTCCTCCTAGACCTTGCTAATTTGGCAGATGGTCTCTTAAACATGTCTCTAATGATTTTCCAAGATTGATCAAAATCCAGTCTCCTATTATTCCTACATGTGGAACCAGTACCAACTTGAAAGTTTCCAATTTCAAAGCTGTCACTACTCTCTTTAGATACTACTACTCCAAAAGGAATTACTCCAGAGTTTCAAATTCAAACTTAAGTCAGCAAGAAGAACTAACTAAAGGAAGACTGGCCACTTTACCTACTCCCTGCTCCATGAAAGGATGTAAGCTGAGTCCTAGAAAAGAGCCGCCTTAAAGAAATTTAAGGAGAAATGAGGCACAGCAAAGGGAGGAGGAACTTTACATTCATGAAAGAGAAACAGGAAAGCAGACAGAGGAATGAGAGGTTGGCAAGTATGGGTCTCTGAATTCCATAACTTCAGGCTTTCATAGATTGGACAAATGGTTCTTATGAAGGCCTATATCCTGATAGTACTGTAACAAGTACTGTCTGAAGGAATTCTAAAGAAAAGAAGAAAACAGAGACACAGATCTTCTACAAATGGAGAAGGGACCAAGAGCTGGAGAGAGGGCAGAGGGAGGGATGAAAAAGAGACATAAAATGAATAAGATGTGTTATGTGCACAACACCTCAAATGAAAACAATCATTATATATTGCAAACATGTACTAATAAACTAGAAACTTAAGAAAGAAGGCATGGGAGGAAAATCAAACAAGTTCAATTCCAGGCCTTAGTTAATGAGAATACAATCAATCCACTTATTGATAAAGCAAGATTCCAGATGGGGCATAAATGAGAACAAGACACAAGGAAGGGAACTAGAAAGCCTCAGAGAACAAGCTCACAGTTGATGTGACCCACGTAGAGCAGTGCCACAACCTCTAGACACTAAGCAAGGAAAATACTTTTGTGAAGTTGACATGGTACAGTAGGTAGTTACAGTCACTTTTTTTTTCTAGAGAAAAGCAAAGAATAAATTCCATAGCAGATTTGCTGCTCTCTAATCTTTTCACCAAAAGTTAGACATCCAAAAATAGCTCTTTGCTTCTTGGGGTGTTAATGGCTCCTTCTAAAGCTTCCAACATCTATAGTAGTTGTCTCCTTATATAAAATTAGAGTTTAATGGGCAGGTAAGATTTTAGCTCAGTGCTGTTTCTCCAAGGAATGATGAATTGTACCTGAAAAGCCCATAAGGAGGAATATTGAAAATATCACTGAACGCCTCAAAGACAAAAGTTCCACATAAAAGCTGTGTGAACTGAAGGCATGGGTTACTTTGGAACCACAGTCTGATGACTCTAAGGGATGGAAAAGATGGACAGACTCAGCCTGACAAGGAACGGAAGGGTGTAAGGAGTGAGAGCCTCATTGCAAGGCAGATGGGTACAATGCGTTGTTCTAATCCTCACTGACTGCTCTTCATGAATTCAGAACATTTCTCTGTCATTCTTCTCTGAATTTATGTTTAGGAATCCCCTACCAGCACCACAGGAGAGTTTTGTTCTAGATTCTCAGACTGTCTTCTCTATCACTGACGAAGGCATGGCTGACTTCTCTGGACCGAGCATCCCAGGGGACACCCACTCTCCCGTCCCTTTATAAGTGTCCCTCGTGTCCGTACAGCCCAATAAACATCCGGCATCTACAGCCACAATATAGCCAGACGCACATCATTTCAGAAACTTGACGGTCAGGCTGTGAACAAAAATCACAAATTTCACTCATGCCCAGAGAGATGTTTATGTTTCCTCATCTCCACAATTTTCATCATGAAAGCTTAGCCTTAAGAGATACATAGATTCTAATAGGGTTGGAGTGTTGATTTTAAGTACCCACAAGATGGAAGCACAGAATCAGTCTCTAACTTCTATTTAAGGAGGTCTGTGTTTCCATTTGCCAGTCCTTGGATATCTGCCAAAAACTTCTAGTTTCTTTTCAATGCTTCAAAGCCCAGCTTACTTCCTGAATTTATACCCTTAATAGCTATGGTTTCGAAAGCAATACACAATATACCAGAAATCTTCCCTACATTTGCTTAATTTTGAGGGAGCACACTTGTAGATTATAACATGAATATAAGTTACTTCACTGATTAGTAATACTCCATTTGTCATGAGCACTAGAATTAATGTTCAAATACAAGATAGTGTTGGAACTAATAAGCTAGAACATTCAAAGCCCCTTCTTAGCTGACCAATTTTATTGAGGCTGGACTACATCACCAGAGACTCAGAGTGAAGGAGGAGGTTTTTAAATTAACAAACTGGCTACACATAGTAAAAAGGAGGCTACAGGGGCAAGGTAGGATCCATATATCTCAGGGAATGTCAAAAGGTTCAGCATTTACCCTAAGGAAGCTGTAATAGGCCCTCTCCACAGAGGGACTACAGAGGCTTTATCTAGGGGAGAAGACCTATTTCAGCTTCCTAAGGGTGAAAACATTTTTAGTCCCCTAGCTGTTTTCATGTCAGGTACTTGGGATGCTCACTTTCTTGAGAATTACTAGAAACATGGCTGGAACATTTTAATCATTTCTGTTTCAGTAAACTTAATGCTAAGTCTCACTGAACCTTAAAGGCACCTATATCTTCACAAGTACTGTATTCTCATGCTCCTTTATCATGAAAATGTATTTGAACTTCCTTGCAGAATAGAATTTCAGATCCTGTTGTCTTAGGGGGCAGGGCTTTGGACTATAAACTATTTGGGTTAGAGAAATGCAGATTTCTTTAAAACAGCCATACACGAAGGTCCCAAGTTTGAATGTAAAAGGTGCACACCAAAAAGGCACAGTAAACTACATGGCCAGAGACTCCTCCCCTAGGGCAATGCTCCCCCACCCTACAAAGCCTCAGAAGCACATCAGTCAGCCCTGAAGAGAGCACACGGTGCACTATGGCTGCCACTTCTGCCTTCTTTCCTCGCCTTGGAGCTCCGATAGTGAGAACTGTTACTTGAGCAATGAATGTACCTTCCCTCCTACATGGAGTTCTCACCCGGGTGCCTCTACTATTACCAGTGGCAGCAAGCACACTCTGAGGAGGTGATCTAGCACGACAGTTCCTTAATCCATACTTGTGGGATAAACAGTGGAATTTGAGAGTCTGGAAGGACCTTACAGAAGGTCAAGTTTAGTCGCATTTGGCCAAGGTCAGATTGCTGGAAAAAATAAGAATCAAGGTCTTCAATCTTAAATAAGATTTATCTGTCTGTCTGTCTGTCTGTCTGTCTGTCTGTCTGTCTGTCTGTCTGTCTATCTATCTATCTATCTATCTACCTATCTATCTATCTATCTATCTTGCTATTCCAGATTGATTAACTGTCAATTTAAAAAACTGAAAATTTTTCTGTCCTTTAGTTTCAGGCCTATCATTCCAGCAACGTACCTTGATTCATCTAGTCTCTCAGCTGAGGAATTTTCTCAGGAAGATTACTTCAACTAAGTCAAGAGCACATTTCTCTTGAGTTTGGCTTTCACACTGAAAGCCTTTGGGTGGTTGCCTCTTCCCATCTCTGTCTTCACATCTCTCGGTAGCCCTATTACAATGAGCTCTACCATCTACTCTGCTCTTCCCTCTGCACTGTCTCTGTAGCCCTGAACTTGCTGAGCTCCGGACTTCTGTCTCCAGGTCTTTCCTGAGTACTTGTATGTTCTTACAGCCACAAACTCAGTATGGCCGTCATTACCTCTTCTTCCACATATTTCATTCAACATCTTAAGAGTATCATCATGTGTCTATGCACTTTCATTTGGAATTTATCCACCTGATTCTCTGGCTGCCTTCATCCAGTCCTATTGAGTTTTAAAATCTTGAAGGTGTTTGTGGATTCATTTTTCTTTTGATTCCCATAAAACCCACTGTACTCTAGATTTTCATCAGTCTTCCATCAGTTTTCTTACCTGTAACTCTTGACATTTCTTAAACGTCTATTTTATCACATTAACTTGTAGTTCAAAACTCGTTCACACTCTTCTCTGGGAACTTCTCTTCTAATGGGATGGGTCTACTCACTATTTTCCCATTGTACCATCTCACTCATATCTACATGCAATAAACCACACAGCTAGAGCACACCTTTCCAATAATCAACCACTCACTCAGGATATCACTGCCTCTGTGTAGCTCAAAGACAGCCTCCTCCTTGAGCTTTCTGCTACTTTTGCTACCTTGATAACACTTTTTCTAGTGTTCAATTTTCAAACCCTTCATATACTAACATTTTAAGTATATGTCCTTATCTTCTTGATACAACTACACAAATTAAATTTTACATGTCTTTTGCTTTCTGAAACTATCCAAAGCATTACATTAAATGGTGAAAAAGATGTACAGCAGTTAAAAATACATAACTAGGAGTTCAAAAATTTTGAGTTCAGATTCTAGCTTTGTTCCTTTCTAGTTGGGTGAAGTTATTTAATCTCCATAACCTCTTCATTGTGTGTATGTGCATGTGTGTGTGTGTGTGTGTGTGTGCATATGTGTGGAAAGAGTATTAGTTACTTCAGAGTGCTGCTGGATCATTTAACAGAGCATGTGTACGTAAACACATGGCATTTGACACAATATCTGGTTCACAGAAAGTGATTTCTTAATTTGGAATTAAGGTTTTTGTATATAACAGAATTCCTCTTTGGTTGCTATTTTAAGCTACAAAGGTTATCCTAAATATTTCTTCATAACGTATGGTTAGGATTTCATTTCGCATGAAGTTTTACACTAGTGATCACCATATTTAGTCAAAAATTACTTCTCTAAGTTGCTTTCCATTCAAGCAAAACCTTTCATCCTTCAAGCTGTGTGCAGGTGACAAGACCTGGTATGTTAATACCCTGCAGACAGTTTCATCTCCACACAGAGCTCAATCAAGCATAATTTTCTACAATTACCATTTCATAGATAGAGCTAAAGCAGAACTAAAGACTCCTTGGGAAGGCTAGAAAAGCTTCCAAATAGTCAAGCCAAAGGATAAAGACTTTAGGGCACAGGATTGCTAAATAAAGCCTGTCAAAGTAAGCCCAGTGACTAGTGACCAAAGCCAACTTTTGAATAGCAAGGCTAGTCCCAAGTCTAATCAATGGTTTTATAAAACACAATGAAAATGATGCATTTGGATGCCTTAAAAAGCAAAGTGCTGGCTTTTTGCTGGATGAAGTGATCCTTTTTTTTCCCTAATGAAACAGAGTCTTTAATCCTTTGTGTAGCAGGCCACAATTCTTCCTAGGTGAAATCATACTCAATTCAAAAGAATCAGATACTTCACCTCCAATGAAGGCTTTAGGAACTTTCCGCCAGGCATATCTATGATCACGCATGTGAGGCCACAGCAGGGCACAGAAAGTCAAAGCTATTATCTCTTTCCCCTCATTTCTGGTCTCCTACGATGGTGAGCAGCCAGGGGAAAATCCCTTTACACCACTACAGAAACCACCTCCCTTCCTTCAAAGACCCAGTCTCGTTTTTCATGCAGTCTTAGGCAAGGAAATGACATGGCCTTACCGCAGATGTTAGGCGGGCAAGGATTTCATCACTGCTTTCTTCCGGATCTTCGATTTTCTGATGAGACCTTTGAAAAACAAAGAACAAATTACTCTTCGCCTTTGGTTGCTCTGATTTGCCTGCCAAGTTATGAAGAAAGAAGGGGATTTTTTTTGTTTGTTTTTTTGAGACAGGATCTCACTATGCAGTTTAGGCTGGCCTTGAGCTCACTTTTGTAGCTCAGGCTGGTCTCGAAAGTGCACTGATCCTCCTGCCTCAGCCTACCAACTGCTGAGATTACAGGCGTGCGCCACCACACCCAGCCCTTATGTTTTGCCATTAACAGTAAAAAGCATTCAAATAGTGAACATCAGTGAAGCACCAGAAATATAATCCTGTTGCAAGACAACTACCTGTGCCTTCAAAATAACTAGCAAGAACCTCTGTGTGTACCGGTGGACCCCCGAGGGCTGAGTGCTATCCTCCAAATGATGGCCCACGAGAGCCCCATACTCCTGATCCACAGATATGGCCACATTCACAAGGACGGGAGGAGCACATGAGGGAGGTACCTATTGAAATGCTTTTGAATTCTGCATGAAATCTTAGGTCTAAAAATATGAAATATGAATTTGGCACTATATCCTTCAAGTTTCAACCAGCCCAAACCTGTGAAATGGCCTCTTTCGGGCCTACTAATGAGATGGGAATTATGAAGGATACAAAAACCACATGAACCTCCATCAGAAGACCCCAGATCCAGAACCATAACAGTGCAAGATCACTATATGATAATGCATATTTTTAATTTAATTCATGAGAAAGATTTCACCACATCAATGTATATATTAACATATAAAATTTTCTACTTAAAAAAATCTTTTAAGTTTCATTATTTTCCTTGGTTTGGTTAGAAGAAAAAAAAACTGATCAATGACAACTTGAACATATAATCTTGTCTCCTACGTCTATTTTCCCAAAAAGCCACTTTTGACGTGCTTGGTGGACCTGCCCTGCAAAGCCCTCTTACCAAAACCACAGTCCACTGGCTGGAGCGCTGGCCTTCAGGGCCAGAGGCTCTTCCCTGCACAGAGGACAGCAGGGCAGCAACTCTTTATGAAAGCAAATGCTAGTTGGATCAATTCTGGCATCGACTTCTTGCTTCTGTCAATGTGATTAAACCCTCTTTCAGGAAAAAAGTCACACCCTTTAAATCAGAGCAACGAATTACAAGCCATTGCCTTTCCAGGAATTGCAAGGTGCAGGTAGGGCAGTGCTCGGGCTGTCAAGCACCTCCATTACTCATGCAGCAGCCAAGTCAAATGCCTGCTACTGATCTGCCCAATGCAAACAGCAGCAACTGAGTGTTACAGTCTAGCGTAGTTTTTTAAAAAAGTAATCTGGATAATAATGAACATTTCAAAGACCAAGTTTTATCATTAAGATTCTCTACACAGAAGGTTTCCTTACAGACTGAGGAGAGATTTGAAACCTTTTATAACCTAAGCCACCAAACCAGGCTTCTGTGATTTGGCTGAGGTGCCTGAACAGATCTGACAGGAAATTAAGAGCTGAGCTTTCCAGAGAGGAGAGCACCACACAAGGGCTCCTGTGCTTGTCTGTCTCTGGAGCAAAGTGGGGTCTGGTCATGTCTTTTCATGTTTCTCAGACCCTGACAGACACCCGCAGGATTAGTTAATGGGCATGAGGTATTTTGCGCTAGCACAGATTCTGTCATGAATCTGTTTTCAATAAACTGCTGAAAGGAACTCAAAACTGCAAGGGAAGCTCATGTGTCTCCGACTGGTAATGGTTATTTCATGAGCTGTGGCTGCTTCAGTGACAAATAATTCAGTCCCTGTTCAGAACCTAAACTGTCTTCCATCATTCTTCCAGCACAAAACAGGGGCTGGTAAAAACGTTTCTGAAGGAAATATGCATGAAAGAGACACTAATGATGCTGTGGAAGCCATCCGCAGCCCACAGCCCATGCTTCCCACCTCAGTCTCCACGATTTATGGAGTTAACGCCCAGAACTCCCAAGTCGCCCTCCAGCTCCTGAGTTCCCCTCTGCCTGCCTTGTTTGTCAGCCTGCCTTTAAGTGGCCAGACATGGCAATTCCAGGAGTTTCATTTTCAGCCACCTGGGGATCTCACAGGCTCCTCAAACTGAACCTAACACACACTGACACATCTGGCCTCCCTGTCTCAGCTCTGCCTCTTGCACCTCACGGTGTCCCTCCTATGCCCCCACACTGATCAGCCACCAGATCCTCTCTCCTCCCTCCCTGTGCTCTGCTGTCCTTCAGTCCCACCTTGCTGCCCCTCTCTGATAGTCGAGGCCCTGAACTTCTCTCCATGTGTATCCCACCTGGAGTGGGGAAGCTCAGGGGACCAGAACTGGTGGTCCCACACAAACAGGCAAAGAGCCTGACAGGGAAGGAGGGAGGAAGAGAGGAAGAGGACATTTGGCTACTTTGCACCTTTTTCTTCTCCCCAGCTGTTTGATAAAATGCCCCAAAATATCAGATCCATCTCCCACTCAGTGTATTTTTTACAAAATGTAGATAAATGCTGATTGTTACATGTGTGGATACACATTAGCACAGCCGAGGAAAGATAAAATTCTCACCAGATCAAAGAAGGTAATGACACAGATGGGGCACAAAAAAAAAAAAAAAAACCCAAGGGTGATATTTGCACATTTTCCATTATTACTGAAGGGAACTATGCTATTCAGTGAATACAAAGGAAGAGGGAAGGTGCGCTGCTTCTAAGTCTGTGGTTACAGAAGGGAAACAAGAAAGCTGGTTGGGATCATTGGACAGCTGCAGTGATCAGGACAGAAAGAGAGCTTCCCAAGGAGGAGCTCCTGTCCCTAGGAGTTTGTGCCAGAAGGCCTCCCGTTGGGAAAGCCAGAGATGCTTCTCAGAGCCTCTGCTGACAGTCCAAGGCAGATCTAGTAATTCCTCAAGGGAAAGTGCTGAGTCCTGGTGCTGGAGAGATGTCTTACAAGGTCGAAGGACACTGCTGTAAGGATACAGGGATGGCAAAAACCTACTGGCCTCTGTGCTTCCCTTCTAAGCAGTACACTAGACACATCATCATTCTAGTCACCCCAAAAGGAAATATCACAACAAAGTGCTCTGCCCTTCTTAAACTCTTCCCTACCTTAACTGAGGGCAACTCTCTTTACAGTTAGAGGCAACTGTTGACTTCTCTCCCAACTGCTATCATATTCCCTGCATTATATCTGTCTTGAGAGCTTCTAATTCTTCCTTCAGGCCTTTACAGCATCTTCCACCCCTCTCCACCCAATCACTCCACTGTGGTCCCACCTACAGCATCTCAAAGCTGGGCCCAGGGGCCAGAGCTAACTTGCCAGTATATAAGTTAGGGCATGTTCTACCTCTGCTCAAAATCCTTGAATGGCTCCCTATCACATTCAACATGAGTTTTCTTTTATTCATACTTAATTAATATTATACATTCAAGACGCACTATGCAATGACTTGATTTCCTTACACATTGTAGTGACTGGTGTCACCATCTATGCCATGCATTGGAACCCCAGGATGTGCTCAATTGAGAACTACAAGTTTGGACCCTTGGTCAACATCTTCCCATTTTTCCTGCCCATGACACCAGCATTCCAGAGGGGACTGCTTCACTGAACAAAGCAAATTCCCATGAAAAAAGAGAAAGTAAGATGGTGGAAGAATGTGAATTAGTACTTTTTTTGTGATCTCAATATCATATATATGAATACCTTCCATTTTTATATAATATTGTGACAGTCAATTTACCCAAGAGAAGTAAACTATGAATGTTACAGACTTCTTTAAGGGTCCAGGGTACACAGTGATGCATTAGCCTAAACTTACATAAAACCAGAAATTGCTGGTATCTTTT
>PVKN010039379.1:0-10893 GCA_004027915.1 Capromys pilorides | reverse complement strand
AGATCACCTCTTGCTGTCCTTCTGGGAAGCACTGAGGTCTCCAAACAAGTGCTTAGTATCTGGAAAAAACGTCATCTTATCTGTAAGCATTTCCGAGCCAGGCAACTCTTCAGCCTAGCGGAGTACATTCAGTTCTCTGGCAATCCTTAGCAAGCAGATTTGGCATGAGTCAAATCCTCCTCTAATATGGTTTTAGCAATAATCAGGGCAAAATTCTGATATGCACCTGTCTGAACCTGCATTTTTTTTTTAGTTTGTAACAGGGACAGGAAAAGGGCGTATTGTAGACTAGGCCTTCTCTATGAGTTTCCTAGGGCTCTCTTAACAAATTGCTGCAAAGCAACAGTGTATCCTGTTCCAAAGGCAGGTGGTCTCCAGTCACAGTGCCAGCAGGGCCACACTCTTAGGGGGTCTCCTCCTGTCCACAGCCCCCAGTTTCTCCCTGTGGCCACTGGCTTCCTCAGCTTCTGGCGAGTCTCTCTAGCATGGGTGTCCACATGTACTCTTCTTCCCCGTGTTTCTCTCTCTCCTATGACACCTGCCCTAACACTATGTGTTGATTACTTTTCTCTTGCTGTTGGGGCAAAATACCCAAC
Organism: Capromys pilorides; assembly: GCA_004027915.1. NCBI lineage: Eukaryota > Metazoa > Chordata > Mammalia > Rodentia > Capromyidae > Capromys > Capromys pilorides. Next base: position 10,297 of record PVKN010039379.1, on the reverse strand, counting down.
ACCCAGAACTAAGTAAGTAAGGGTTCATTTAACTCACCAGTCAGTGGAAGTTTCAGTCCATATCAGCTAACTCTAAGGCAGAGTGGCCCATGGCACAGAGAGCAGCCATTCACAGCTGTGGCAGACAGCAACAGCAAGAGCAAAAGGGAGGATTAGCACAACAATGGCTACAGAGAGCAAGTGTGTCTCCCTTATGATGCATTCAGGTTATCACCCCAGGCTGGGGGCAGTATTCAGGCCCATGATCTCAGCACTGGATAATGAGTTAATCACAAACTCTAGCAGTCTATCCTATGACTGCATGAGGCTTTGCTGGGACAACTAGACACAGACTATAACACATCATAAATCTCATTTCAAGGCCCTCACTTATGTATACAAAGACCCTATTTCCCAAAATGATTGAGGTAGACTTGGTAGAATCATTTGGGGACACACAGTTCAGACCATCACATGCCTGAACTCCAGCATTAGTGCTGAGCCTGTCACCTGGGAGCATTGGTGTATGGTCACAACACAGAAGGTTGTTTGCACCTGGGGCACTTGAGGATTTGACTTTGGTGGCTGTGCTTCTTCCATGAGGCCGATAACTGATTCTGACTGCTGCACCAAAGGAAATGTTCCAGACCTTCCTGCCTTGGGCTAGGAACTGGTTTGAAACTTAAGAACTAAGTTTCTTACATGATTAAAACCTGTGTCTTAATAACTTTTCTTATTGTTGAGATAAAATACCTGACACACAAAGTTAAAGGGGGAAAGGTTTACTTAGTTCACAATTTGTAGAGGTTTCAGTCCTTAACCAGCAGGGTCCCAGATATGGTAGCACATGGCAGAGAGCAGTTCATGGTGGTGGAAGGCAGCAAAAGCAACAAGAGAGAGGGGAGCAAGCCTCTTTCTGTCCCTTATATTGGGACAGGCTACCTGCCCGAGGACAGATAGAGCACTCACACAAACACAGCATTGGACCTTGAATCAATCACAAATTCAGCCCCTGTAGTGGATTTCTACTTCATGGTCAACTTATTATACTCAGCTTAATTACGCTAGCATGGTGCTGGGTGCGGGAGACCCACCTGAGGGTTGTTGCCAGCAGCATAAAAGGCAGAACAGGAGAAGCTGTTGAAACGCTGTTAGGGATGCTGTTTGGAGAAGCTGTTGGAGTTGTCAGAAGCTACTGGTTCTCTTGGGCTGTTCTGTTGGAGGAACTTGTCACGCTGGCTTTCCTGATAAACTTTGGGGAAGCTTCAGTCATCATCTTGAGCATGGCTTCTTGACTCCAGAGGGGAAGATGGTGCCCTGCTCAGCTTTATGGGAACCGATAGAAACTCAGCTTTTCTTATTGTTGGAGGAGCTCAGAACTCCACTTTGGCTAAGGATGGCTGTGATACTTTTTTTTTTTTTTTTTGGCGGGGGAGCTCTGGCATTTACCTTGAGCATTGCTTCCTAGCTCCAGTTCAGATCCCTCAACCTGCTAGCACAGATCCTTCATCCTGCTGGCACAGACTTTCTTGTTTCTACCCCTGAACTTTGGGCCTTTCCAGCACAGATCCGTGGAGCGGGCTGCATGAGACTGTGTTGTGGACTCTAGGCTTCTAGTTGGGCTTGTGGGAAGCACTGTTATGGGCTCGAGGATTTCAGCTGAACTCCTGCAGGATATTAAAATCCAGGCCCTCAGCTGGATTCTTTAGTGTTTAGTGTGTGGGCAGATTTCCTGCACTTCTTGAATATGATTCTTAGGTGAGTATTTATAAAATAATACACAATGTGTCCTGTATTATATTGTTCACCTTGTAAAAACTCCAAACCATGGCAGCCACCTCTGAAAAATCTGCCCTCTTGACTGCATGGGGCTTAGGGGTACATCTAGACAAAGACTGTGAAAGCCTTTGAAGAAACACCAATTATCTAAGAGGACAGAAAGACATTTTTCAGTTTCATAGTAGCTTCTAAATAAAATGGTGATAAGTATCATAACCACCATGCTTCCCTGACCTCTAAGAGTTCACATCCTTGTGTGCATAAAGGCATCACAATTTGCATTTGGAGCAGACCCTTTCATAACCCGCCCTCCTGCTTGAAGGATTAGCTCTCCCTATCTATTTTGTAATGAATTCTACCCACACTCTGCACCTCCCGTGTGTCTTGCCTGGCTCTGAGTGTGTGTGTGTGTGTGTGTGTGTGTGTGTGTGTGTGTGTGTGTGTTACTGGGGATCAAATTCAGGACCTTCCCTTGCCAGGCAGGTGCTAATGCCGCTGTGCTATTTCTCCAGACCTCTCGCCTGACTTCTTTCATCAAGGGCACAAAGAGCAGGGTCCAGCCAGGCCCACGCCTGGCTGTGTAGGGACCTGGCCTTTGGGTGGCTGTCTTGTAGACAATACCAGCTTTGATTAGCATGGGCCACATGGGGCCCTCACCTTTGGGTTGCTACAAGAGGTGAGGCCACTAGCTCCACAGGCGAGCGACTGTGTTCTAAGGCACAGGGTGAGCAGGATCTGAGCAGTGGGGTGGCCTGTAGACAAGTTCCAGAGGCAAAAGTAGCTAAGATAAGGATTTGATTTCAAAAATAGAGAACATTTCAGCATAGGGGCATTTTAGGTCTTAGGGAGCAGGGCAATTTTCTGTGTCCTTTGCCAGTAAACCAGTAGGCCAGTACTCAGAACCAAGGATCGCCTGCTCCTCCATCTGCCCCTTTCCTTTCTGTCTATATTCTTGTTTGGTGGCATGGAGACCCCAGGCCCTATGCAGGCTAGGCAAGGTCAGGCTCTAACACCCCAGTTCCTTTTTATTCTATTTTTGAAACCAAGGGTCTTACTAAGTTGCCCAAAGCTGGTCTGGAACTTGCTGTCTTCCTATCTCAGCCTCCTGAGGGACAGGCATTCGCCACTACGTCTGTCTGGGCATAATTTTTCAGAATAGCAGCAAGTTTTGAACTTTAGAATGTGAGAGGAGGGCATCTGTAAGCAATGGTAGAGACTGCTTCAAAATTCTACTCTTTTTTAAAATTGCTTTATTTTACTTTATCTTTTTCAAGTACTGAGGATGGACCTCTGTCCTTCAGCCTGCCAGACAAATGTTGTCCTACCCAGCTACACCCCCTGGCTTTTTATATTGCTTTAAATTGGCTTTGGGTCTGAGAGAGAGAAGCACAGAGAGCTAACTAATTCCTGCCACTCACTCTCAGATTTTAGAGAATCCACCACCATGGGATCCAGATGTTTCCGATTATGGCTGTAAGCATCAGGGTCAGTTGTGGCTTCACCCACAAAAGGATAACAGATTTTATGGAGAGGAAAACTAAATAAATAAACAAGGGTTGGGTGTGGTGATGCGTACCTATAATCCCAGCACTCTGGGAAGCGGAGGCAGGAGGACCAAATTGGAGAGCAGCACGGACAAGTTAGTGACATCTTGTCTCTAAATAAATAAATAAATAAAATAAGAAGAGGACTTGACTCCCTCATCCAAAGAGCATGACATCTTCCAAGCCTATATGGTAGAGACATAGGTCTATATTAGTGAAAAAGCAAGGCAAGTTATGCTTAAAGAGGGACATTAAAAACAAAGCACACATTTAATAGAAATCTTTAACAGAAATAATTTTAAATTTCAGCGAAGTCCATTGGACTTTTAAAAAAAGTTGACTGGAATAGCTTTTGCAGGGTCCAGGAAAATGTGAGAGGAGTCCCCTCAGCTCTCCCAGAAAGGGCTGCTCAGCCAGGCTGCAGTGGGAGAAATCCTGGCAACCGCATCATTCTGCATATAATCCAAGTGGTTCCAGAAGTTTGGACAGACCCAAAAAGAAAGAGCACAGCTAACAGCGTAAAATACTCAAAAAATCAGTGCGTGAACTTTCTCATGACCCAAGACATCCTTATGCCTAAGGGAATACCTGAGAAATTCCTGGAATTTGTTCTCTGAAGGGAAACATGGGAAAGATGAGATATACAAAAGTGGAGCCAGCCAGGACGAAAATGGAACAAGTCTAAGCCTGGGGTCAGCGCTGGGTGGGTGGAAGAGGACCTCTGGGTAGGATTTTCGTAGTCAGTAAGGTGAAGACGGCTAAGATCTGAAGGATCAGGGATTGGTTTTGACAGAGCTGGAATTAACAAATTTATGTTTGTTGTTATGGGAAATCTCCTAAGAAAAAGTAATCTAGAGGATTATGTTCTGTTATTAGAAAACCTAAAGAAAGTACAGTTTTATGGAAAATAAATGGGCCAACTTACACCGTAGGTTAAGCTAATGTAAAGCTGAGTCTCTTTGGAAAATAGAGGCTATCCAAAAGAAATAAACCGTCAGAGCAGTATCTCATAATTACAAAAAAAGAGGGAAAGAAAGAAATGATATTTTGAGAGCTGACATTTTGCTGTCTGTAATAAAGTGTGTCTCAGAAAGTACACACAGAGAAATAGGTTCTTACAGGCCCCTAGGGTCTGGAGCATTAATAAAGCTTTGGTCAGGATTTTGCCAAAAAGATCCCTAATGTGGAAAAATGGACAGAAAAGGAGAGCCCTCCCTCAAGAGACAGGTTTAATAGGTCTAAGCAATTCTATACAGAAAGACAGTGGATTTGGCTACTGTGGTACCCAAATGTCTACCCCAGGGACTACTCAGGAAATGGATAATAAGAGTTTTCAAGTCTTCTAATTGGAAGCAAAGGGTACCTAAAGAGGGGACTTGGTGGCTTGAGCCATCGTGACCGCAAACTCCCAAAGTCAGTGTGAAAGCAAAAGGGCCTTAAGTGCAATCTGCCAGTGAACAGAGAGGGAACAATCTGCATGACCTGGCCTCCTTCCACAGTGTGGCACTCCACTCCCGTTATGCCCAAGGTAAACTCCGTAGAGGCCGTTTGACTACTGAGTGTGGAACCCAGTCTGACTTTGCCTACACAGCATCCTGGCTGGATCAAAAAGATCTTGAGATTTTTTTCTTCACATCCTCTGGCTTATTCTTGTCTGTAGTCCACTGACAGGGTCTGGGGAGCAGAATTGTTAGGAGCTGGGGTCTGGGGAGTGTGAGGAGGGCAGAGCCTTCATCCATCGGGTTTAACTTTCAGCTTTTTGGATGTTTTTAGGTGATCCTTGGGAAAGACTTGGCCACATTGACTTCTAAAAGGCAGAAGAACCCAGCTGCTCCTATGAGGACAGCCAAGGCTGGCTATTTCAAACTTTACCATATTACCATTTATTTAACCAGCTCTCTATTGATGGACAGTAATGGAGCTAACCTTCTGCTCTTACAAATAATACTGCAATGGACCATGCAAATGTTGCTCTATATATGTGTGAGTACATTTGTAGTTCAGATTTCTGGAAGCTTCCCTGCTGGGTCAAACAATATTGAGCAAATATTTAAAGAACATTGGTTTGAAGGGCAACAGGTTATTAGGTGTTGCCTATTTATTTTGGTTTGGTTTTGTTCAATGGCAGTGACCCAAAAAGAAAAGAAAAAGAGACACTCTTCATGGAATCAAATTTGAGAAATTATTATTGTACCCCAATAGCCTAGGCCAGCACTTGCCAACACTGTCCAGGTAATGGATGAGAGGGACCTCAAGCCCTTGTTCTATGACATACCATTTATACAATGCAGGCAAGTCAGGCTCATAGGTCTCAGGACCTTCACTTAAAGAATTTCATGAATGCACTGACCCCACTCCTGGGGCGTGCTGAGCCGGCAACCCAGTTTAGGCACGGTGGCTCGTGCCTGCAGTCCCAACGCTTGGGGAGGCTGAAAACAGAAGGATCACTATGAATCTGAGCTGCAAAGTAAGACCCCGTACAAAATAAATTAAAAAAAAAAGGAATTTCAAAAAAAAGAAATAAGAACATAGAGGATGAATCAGGCAACACTTTGACCAAATGACCAAAATAAACAGCAGCATGTGGTCCCAGCGCTCTGGGAGGCAGAGGCATGAGGGTTGCAAGTCTAAGATCATTCTGAGAAACTTAGTGACAACCCGCCTCAAAATAAAAAATACTGCTGTGGAGGTGGCTCAATGCAGAGACTCTGCGTTCAAGTCCAAGTATTGCAGAAAACAAAACTTTGAAAAATCAAGATGAGGAAAGACTAACTTACTAAAGAGAAAGAAAAAACATATTCTTTTAGAAAAGAATGTGGAAATGTCTCAGATGTGCACAAGAACACATGGCTGCTGAGCATGTGGGCACCCATGGCCTGAGGTGTGATCAAAATGTAAAATCTGCGCTAGGTTTCTAAGACTCAGTCAGAAAAATGTAAATCAACTAATTCACTCCACATAATTTTTATATCCAGCCCATGTTGAAATGTCTGTGATACTGTTACTATTTGAGATCCCTACACTTTTTGTCACTGTTACCATTAAAGAGAATTTGACCAGTTTCATTTTTACTTTTTAATGCAGCTACTAGCAATTTTCCAGTGAACAGCAGTGGCTCGAATTGTGTGTCAGCAAGTATTTCAATTTGAAAGAGCTGCTGCTAAACAGACAGGGCAACTGAAAGCAAGATCTGGCTCTCAGTTGAAACTTTGTAGAAAGAGAAAAATAACGCAATAAAGTGCTGCTTGGGGTCATTTCCAAGACTGGAATACGAACAGAAAATTGCAAGAAGAATTGTATCATTGTTGAATTTCTGCACTAGATAACTACTGTGGTCATGTAAAATAATATCCCTGTTTAGGAAACACACTATGAAGTTTTAAAAGATAATAGGACCATGAAGCATGTAACTTTCCTATAAAGTGGTTCGGAAAAAGTTGTATATCCTGTATAATTATACTTGATAAAAGATAGAGGCTGTGAAAGAACTGGAGCAAGTCATAAAGTAAATGCGGTAGAATAGTAGGAAGTGAACGAAGATTTGATATACACAACCTGTGTAACATTTGTGGAACTGATTTTAGTTTTGCAGCTTTCTAAAAGTGTGAGGTGTGGGGGCCGGTGAGATGGCTGAGTGGTCTAAAGTGCCTGCTTAGGCAAGCTTAGGCAGCCACAGGGACTGCGGTCCGATCCCTGGCACCACATGCTGCGCCAGCCCCACCCCCAGGGCAAGCTAGCCAGCCAGAACACAAATAAGTAAATAAATGAGGTTTAAAATAAAATAAAATAAAAATAAAAACTTTAAAAAAAAAGTGTGAGATGATTTCCAAATACACTTTTGAAATTGGAACACCTTATGTCGTAGTCACTTTCCTTGTTGCGGGGATAAAACACCTGATACCAGAAAGTTAAATAGGAAGTTTATTTAGGTTCAGACCTCAGACTTCCCTCAGTTGGGGGTACAGGGAAGGACCTGGCCAGGGAGAGCTGCTCCGGGTACAGAAGACCATAAGCAGAGTAGCAAGGGGGAGCTGGGGAGGGAGACAAGCTGCCTCCCATGTGCTGCCCCTGTCAGCCTGAGCCCCAGCTCCTAACACCACACCAGATGAAGTCCCCTGTCACCCAGCTGCCCTCTGCCAGGCCCAGGCACATGACCTACACATAAACCATTTGACATTCATTCACGCAACACATATTTATTTAGTCCTATGGACCTGTCAGAGTTGGATGGTGGGGGAAACAGGCAGCTGTGGTCCTGCTCTGATGTGAAAATTTTAAGTAGAGAAAAATGGACTTCATTAAAGTTAAAGTTACTATCTCGGCCAGGTACGGGGAAGGAAGTGAGGAGAATGTAGGCTGCTTAGAAGGTACCTCACCTCTTCTGGGAAGTTAAGGAAGACTTACTTGAGGAAATATGTGATAGAGAGTAGAATTAGCCAATGTTGGTGCAGGTAGGTAAGAGAGAAGGTAGGTGATAGCACCGGAAAACAGGGCGAGCAGGGTCCTGAGGTGAGTGGATAACCAGTACAGCACACTTGGTGTGGCTGGAGCTTAGGAGAAAAGGAAAGAGAGGAAGACAATGAACTCAGAAGGGTAGGCAGGGACCAGATAGGATGCAGCCTTGGTCTCTTGAGGTCTTGTACTTTCTTCCAGAAGCTAGACAAAGTCTTAATATGAGTGTCATATAATACAATGATAGAAATTTAAAAATAGCTACCCCAAAGATGGGATGTAAATCAGTGATGGAGCTCTTGCCTAGGAGGTTTCCGGGCCTTGGCTTGATCCCCAGCCCTAAAGAAGGTTATTCTGGTTGCTCAGTGCAGTATTCAAGTGGGAAGTCCACTGTCTGCATCCATGTCTCTAGTCCAGGAGAGATGAGGGTGACAGGACAGAAGTGGTGGAGGGCAAGAGGGGAGGGAGCACAGCTATGAGAGATAGGGCTTGGAAGTGGATGGACTGGGAGGCCTGGAGGGAAGACTGTGCTGTGGGAAACTCCCAGGTCTCTAAACCACTCACTGCTGGTAGAGCTAGAGGAATTCTGGAAAGGCACAGAAGAGCAGGGGGGACAATCTCCCTGGCTTGTGTGGAAAAGCATGAGCTCAACCTTGTAGTTATGAACACTGGATGAGAGGTGGTCTCACCTCTTACTTAGCACTGCCCCTTCTTCTACCATTGCTGACTTTATTAGTCACTTCTCTGTCACTGGGACAAAAATACTCACTATAGTTATTTTTCTCATTGTTGAGACAAAATATCCAACATCCAAAGTTTAGTAGGAAAGATTTTGGCTTTCCTCCAAGGTAGGGTAGCACATGGCAGAGGGGCAACAATTCATGGCCGCAAGAGACAGAGAAAGCAATAAGAGAGGAGAGAGAGAAGACTCTTTCCGTCCCTGTTATGGTTTGTGTCTAGTTATCCCCCCAAAGCCTCATGCAGTCATGGGGTGGAGACTTCTAGAGTTTGAGACTAACTCATGATCCACTGGGAGTATGTGTTTTAGTACTGCTGGGATTATGGGTGTGGCCTGAGGCAGATAGCCTGAGGCAGAGAGCCTGAATGTAATATAAGAGAGACAGAGAAACAGACTCTCTGTTGTCCTAGTTGATCAGTTGCCTCCATTGCAATTGTTCTGCCACCATGAATTGTTGCTTTCTGCCATGTGCCAGTCTGCCTTGGAGCCGGCCAAGTATGGACTGAAACCTCCAGTAACTCTGTGCTAAATAAACCTTTCCTTCTTCCATTTTGAGTGTCAGGTACTTGGTCCCAGCAATGAGAGAAGAGTAACTTTGACAGTCCCTTATATAGCTCTGATATCCATAATCCCAGCATTGGACCATAAATCAATCATAAATTCTAGATTCAGCTGCCTCTGAAAATCTCACACACACACACACCCCTCCTCCATGACATGAAACTTTGGGGGAATACTCCAGACACAGACCATAACATTCCACCTCTGATCCTCCCAAAGATCATGTATGTTCTTTTATGCAAAAGGTATTTTGTCCCTCACTAAGAATGGCCAAAGTCCTAACCATTTCAGCATTGGTGTAAAGTCCAAGTCCCAAGTCTCCTCTGAGATCTTAGCTATAAGCCTTGGTACAAATGAAAGTGCTAGAAATTAAATGCTTCCAATATTCAATGGCACAGGATAAATACTTTCAGCCCAAAAGTTCCAAACAGGGGATACAAAAAGGAATGGGACCAGAGTAAATCCAAATTCCAGCAGGGCAAACATCAAGTTCTGATCTGAGATGACCTGTACCAAGACAGGAATGCCAAATGTCTCAGGCAGCTCTGCGCCTAGTGTGCTTTCAGTAGTTTCCACTCCCATGGCTTCTCTCTTGGGTCCACTCTGCTCCCTCCTTGGAGCTTTCTTCAGATGATTCACATTTCTGACTTCTTCAAACTTCTGGGGCCTCTACTGCACCTTTGGCTTCACACTCACAGCTTCACACACTGCCCTCTCAGGGGCGCACTTTGAGCGGAAAGCTTTTTGACCCATAACTCTTGCCTTCCGCATGCTTCTAAATCTAGTGTCACATGGGTGATGCTGAGGTCTGCTGCCAGCTGAAGGAGTGACCAGCATCCCCTTTCTTTTGCCTTTAGGGGTGGATGTCTGGGTTGCTGGGTGCTCTGAAACAATTCTGTGGTTACCACCATTTAGGAACATGGTGCTTTGAGACTCTCTTCTCAAAGCAAATCCTTGTACTTTTGCAGTTTTGAGCTCTCAAAGGGTGCAGAACTGCTTCTTGCAATGTCCTCTGACCATCTTCTCTGTTCTATTCCTTCTCAGCAATCAAGATTTCTCCTCAGCTCTGTGTTTGCAGACCACAGCTTTACTGAAACTTCTTTTCTGGACAAACTCACAACACTTTAAATCATCCTGCTGGGCTTTTTGCTATTGATGTTCAACATAATTCTGCAGCCCCCGCCCCCCCACCCCCACCCACACACACACAGTAGCTCAATATTCAGTGGCCTTGAGATGTCTT
>PVKN010039378.1:0-10750 GCA_004027915.1 Capromys pilorides | reverse complement strand
TAAAACAGAACAGGATCCAATGTTCTTCAGAAGGAACATGTGGTGGATTGTGAACTGCGGTCAACTTGTGTCACCCAGCAGAACTGAACTAGCAGGGTGCTGAGTGCGGAAGGCCCACCTGAGCATTGCCGCCAGCAGCGTAAGAGGCAGAACTGGAGAAGCGGTTGAGAGGCTGTTAGGGAAGCTGTTTGGAGAAGCCGTTGGAAGCTGCTGCTTCTCTTGGGCTGTTCTGCTGGAGGACCTTGTCATGCTGGCTTTCCTGACGAAGTTGGCTGTCTCTTTGCAGGAGGAGCTCTGGAGCTTATCACTGCTGAGAATGGCTAAGCTTCATTTTTGGGGAGCTCTGGTCTTCACCTTGAGCATTACTTCCTGGATTTGGTGGGGAAGACAGTGCCCAGCTCAGTCTCCTGTAGCTTGTTGGGCTGGCCTTCCTGATAAGAACCCAGCTGTTCTCATCCTTGGAGGAGCTCAGGACCTCAATGTTGCAGAGAACGGCTGTGGTATCTTTCAGGGGAGCTCTGGTGCTTCCCTTGAGCGCTGCTTCCTGGCTCCAGTTCAGATCCCTTGGCTGCTAGCACAGATCCTTCATCCACTGGCACAGACTTTCTAGCTTCCACCACTGGCCTTTGGGTCTTTGCAGTGCAGACATGTGAACCAGGCCTGCCTGGGACATTATGTAGGCCTCTAGATATACTCGTGGGAGCAACTGTAATGGGCTCTAGGTCTTCAGCTGGATTCATGCAGGACATTACCACGGCATCCAGATCCTCAACTGGATTTTTTGGTCTTTAGTGTGTGGACAGATTACCTGCACTCTTTGTGTAGGAGTCTTTGGGTGATTCATTATAAAATAATCTTATCATTAAGTGTCCTGTATTATATTGTTTCTTCTTGCAAAATTCCAACCACAACAGAACAGTTTAGAATTAACAATACATAAAGGCTGGATGGAAAATGATGGGAAGATGTGCCATGAAAAAAATCCAACAATTACAAGCAGGAGAGGCTATACAAATATATGACCAAACAACCTTTATACAAAACCTTTACTGGAGACAAAGGACATTTGTAATAATAAAACACCAATTCATTAGAAATACAAAATGACTGTTAACATATACACATTTAACAACAGAACCTAAATCCCAAAATACAGCAAGCAAAACAGACAACCCATCAGTAACAATGGTAGACTTTAATATCCCCACCCACTTTCAATTATACACAGAACCAGGCAGAAAATTAACAGAAATGAAGATTACCTAAATCTAACAGCGATGTACAGAACACCAGCAACAGAATATATTCTTCTCCTGTGCATTAGACATCCTCCAGGATAGATCATATATTGTGTCACGAAACCTCAGGAAACCTCAAACAGCCAAAATCATATCAAGTATGTACCTGGTTACTACAGAATACAACTGTTTCCTCATTTGTGAAAGACAGGGATTTTTACCTGACGAAGGGCTGAAGAACAAATCCAGATTGCAAGCAATCAACACAGGGTATAGAATGTAACATGAGCTAATTACTTGAATATCTTTCTTTGCCTCATAGCTGGCTAGCAGATGACAAATAAGGCGTTAACTTACCCCTTGAAAATTAGCAAAAGCAATGAACAATTTAGAATTGGAGGCAGATTACATAACTGGTCTTACCTCAGTACTGAGAAAATGCAGGGTCACAACCCCAGTGTACCCACCTACCACTGGCACAGCTGAAAGCTGATGGACTGTCTTAGCAATAAAAACTAGCCAATTTATAAGTTGTCCACTGACAACTCAATAAAACAAGATAAGTGATTATGGATCTCCTTTATTTTCCTTACCAATAGGACACTGGCATTTCTTAATATATGTGAATTCCTTCATCTCTTCCATATCAGAAAAGTTAGGCTACCTTCTTGAGTCAACTCTTTTAGTCAAGGGAGAAAGCCTGACTTCACATCTGCTCAGTACAGATTCTAGCTCAGATTGCTTGTGTGTAGCAATAGCTGATGTGAGTTGTTGTGACAGAGTCCAAATGGTTCAGAAAGCCTAACATATTTACTGGGCGGCCCTGTAGTTAAAGTTTGGTGACCCGTAACCTAATAACTAAATAATCTCTGGGTGGGCCTGGCAGATGATATTCTAGGAGAGATGCTGGAGCAACACATAGCTACCCTTTTATTTCCAAGTTTGCACAGCTTTCTTCAACATGGCCAATCTTGCTGCATCTATAAATCCACCCAACCCTCCTCCGTGAACTGCTTTGGAGCAATGCCAAGACACACATCATATTTCATCTTTTTTGAGCCTCTCTGTACTACATTGTAAGGCATGTAATACTATCGATAGTACTTATCTTCTTTTGTAAGTATGACAACTGTGTAGTTCATTTTCCTGTAAGTTCTACTGTGCGACTGGTAGATTGACCAAATGTTCTCTGCACTGCGTTGAAGACGTCTAAGAATCGGAAATTTCATCTCTGCCCATAAAATACGGAAAATGGAGGTTCAGAGTCCTCTTCCCTTTTTCCTGCAATAACCAAATTCAACCAGGAAGCAATGACTAATAATAGTTGACTAACAGAGTTGCTGAGACCACCTCTGGCAGAGGCACTGATTCTTTAGTTTAAATCGGAGATGTTTGCTTAGTAAGGCTGCAGCTTTAGGATGGTTCGAAGGACACGAAGTAGTTTGGTCTGGGACATTCTGCTGCTGTGGCTTCAGTTTTCTCTGAGTCTCAGGTTCACTCTCCCCCACCTTAATCCACAACAATACCTTCGATTGAGCTCATCTGTTTTTCCCTATGGTGATGAGACTTGCAAATATTAAACTTTTAAGAGATTAAAGGAGAGTCCCTGATTTGCCTGCCCCTTTCAATGAAGTCTTCTCCTCTGTGGCTGCACCCAGCCCTTCCAAAGCCCTGTCCCCATGGCCCTTGGCCCAGCCAAGTGATGAGATCTGGTCCCCAGAAAACAAACCCTGTCCACTCTGCCCCCTCCCTGCACTGAGCCACACAGTTTTTGAGGGCAGCCTAATTGGAATCAATAAAGCAAAAGAGGTTAGCTGGCTCAAAAAGCTTGTCAGGAGTGAGAGGCACGAGAAGGAGAGTGCGCCGAGATGTACTGAGCATGCAGTAGCCTTTTTGAGGTTTTAATGATGGAAAAAGCAATTAAAAAGGCAGACTAATTGCTAGGATATATAACTCACTCTTTGGACTGTCACTTAGTTCAAGAAAAATAGCAACAAGTTTGAAGCATTCTACAGATAGGAATTTTTAAATGTTGAGAAAATTTTAATGAGATTAAAAAAAAAAAACACCCAAAATATATACCTTCACAAATGACTTTAAAATTTTTTGTATTTCCTAACACTCTCAAGAAACACAAGCTGGGGAATCAGAGAACAAGGTGGCCATCCCAAGGCCATCAATAGGACCACACAGACTTACCATAAGCAAGGAGTTAAGAAACTTTTCTTGTGTGCCGAAGAGTCCCACAAGGGCCCTTATTCCTCTAACTTACTAGTGTCCTGTGTAAGTAAGGGGCACAAAGCAGCAGAAGCACACATGTGGAGAATTCTCAGCACAGGTTATCAAGCAAGCCTCTGCATTACCATTGTAGGCTGGCTCCTGAGTCTCTGCACAAGGTTCCGTGTGGAAGATTATTTCCCACGTCACAGGGGTATTTGGTTAATGCTTCCTTTCCTTCCTTTTTTCTCTTTTCTGACTTTTTTTCCCCTCTTTTTCTCTTTCTCATGCTGGGGACTAAAATCAAGGCCTCACAGATGTGACACAAGCTACCTCCATCCCTCTTTCATTAATTTACTGTTTTATCCCAGGTCTGCCTGAATCAGTATATCTCTATACTTTATTTCACTTTTCTATTGGTGTGTGTTAATGTTATCCAAAACTTAATGGCTTAAACAAAGACCATTGCGTTTGCTCATGGTTCTGTGGCCCAAGCATTTAGGCAGGGCTCACTGGGGATGGCTCTTCTCTGCCCCAGTGTCTCTGGTGCCCGCTGGAATGATCTGGAGAGGGGCCTCTCTTTTTCCATGGCATCACCCAGTGACTCAGTTGGGGCTTGAGGACAGGAGATGCCTGGCTGCTGATGTTTGGGCAATGTAGTCCTCTCCCACCAGGCCTTCACATCACTCGGTAACCAAGTTTGACATTTATAGACTTTTGGCTTCTAAGAGTGAAGCAGGGACTATAAAACTGAGGTATCTCAGCTTGGAAGTCTTAAAATGTCACTTCCAAGTTCAATTAATCAAAGCATGTCACAACCCAGACCAGACTCAAGGAGTGAGGAAATAAATCTGACTTCTCTATGGAGACAAGAACTTGCAATCAGACATAGGTGGAATGGTCTAGGGAGATAGCTCAGTAGAATAAGCACTTGCCTGGTAAGCTCAGGGTCCTAAGTTCAATCCCCGGTACTGGAAAACAAACAAACAAAAAACAGACATAGGCAGAATGACTGGCAGCCAGTTTTGAAGAATGATCACTACTCCTTTGAAGAGCCAATTGGACAGAGCAAGCATGACTCCTGAGGGAATGCTAGAAGACTTCTCCACCTTCCACAGAAAGTGCTAATCTTCAGGTCCAGGATCCAAGACTGACCCTTTCCATTGGCTTCTCCTACTGAGCAGAGGATAGAGAGGCACCAGAAGCCCTGGGGTATAGATGAGCTGGAAGAACCTGGCAAGCTCAGCAGTAAAATCATTCTAACTTGTTGTCTTTTGCTGTTCTTCCTAAACTCAGATAAACTATAACATTGAGCTTTATTTTGCAAATTAATAGAGTGGTCCTTCCTTAGCTGCAGATTTTTCTTTCATCATATCAGTCACCTGGGGTTAACTGTGGCTCAAAAACATGAAGTGGAAAACTCCAAGAATGAACAATTCATAACTCCTACTAACTTGTTCTATAGTTCTTTTATTAGTCACTGTGAATCATCTTGCTGTGCCCAGACTGTACATTAATTAAACTATATCATAAATGTATATAAAACATAGTATGCTTCAGTACTATTTATATCTTTGAGTACTGGAGGTGCTGGAAAATATTTCACACCAATAAGGGAGAACAATTTTACTGTGTTTCTAAAAAACATTTTGTTGATATTTCCTAGATTACTTTGAACTTTCAGGACTCTACAGCAAAGCAGAATCGGCATTCTTTGATGCCTTATCCCAACTGGGAAGGTAACTTTTCTCTGTAAGGTTGTACATTTTACGATTACTTTGTAAATACTTAAAGCGCTCGAGTAATCATGAAGTCTTGATTCCTCCTGTCTCTAGTAAGATTAGGCGCTTCTCTCTCACTGAAGAATCCCTCCTGGGAGCAATTCTTTTCTCTGAATTCTTCGTACGTTCACACATGCTCTCCATGGTTGTTCTTCTAGAGGCATAGAACACTGTATCAGCCCTCACTGCTTCTCTGTGAAGGCTTATGTTACTGTCAGCCCTTCCCCCTTTTGATTTTCTTTTCTTTTGTATTTTTAGGGAAGGGTCTACAAGGTGTTCAGGGTCTCACTATTAGATGCAACTCATAGTGATCCGCCTGTTTACAGCCTCCCAAGAGCTGGGGTGACAGGCACGCGCCACCACGCCCAGTCTCTTGATTTCCTTTTAGCCTTGCATTTATAAATGACAACCTCACATTACTCACAATGTTATTTCGTTCCACCATATGAAATTTCACAATGAACTCAAATAAAGGACACAAAAAGGTTTGCTAAAGATGTCCTATGTACATTATATATATATGTATATTTATATATAGTAATTTATTTTAAAATGTCATTGAGCATGTACAGTTCTTTAGCTTTTCCCAGGGGACATTGCACCTAAGTTTTAAAACACACAAAATAGATCCCCTTTACTAAATGATTTTCATTTTGGGGTTACAAAAGTCAGTGTTTCACAATGACAAAGCATAAAGGTACATGGTTCTGAAACCCCATCAGGCAGAATGCTTTCAATTCACTGTATGCAGGGTAGCTTGGGAAACGCAGACCATGACGAACATATTCCTTACAAATGACCCTCACTGTGGACCTCCTTAGATCTCTAAAGGAATGAAGAAATTTGGAGGCAAAACAGGAATGGAAGAAAGACCTCAGGACTCCCAAACACCCGAACAAACACAGAGTACTCGCAGGCGATGATAAGGGTGGAAGACGCCAGGCGCTTGGCCTCAGACACAGACATCACAGTGGGAAACAACAGTACATTTACAGCCTTATTTGGCCACCGACTACCTGGTTGCTATGTGAACAAAACTTCATCCAAGACACAGAGGAAAACTTAAAGCTATTTACACAAATGACATTATGGACCAGAAAGAGCAGTCTTTCCCAAGCTGGCACTCGCAGCTGCTGGAGAGCCCCGGGGCTCCCCTCAGAGCGAGCCAGTCTGCTCCTGTAGTGGCCTTTGAAAACCCCAGTGTACACACAGGTTGTGTCACCACATAAAACCAGTTTGCTCAGAGAGGTGGGCTGCGCTGCCTAAGAGATGCAGGTGGCTCCAGGTCTCCGCTCTCATACGTCATCAAAATTCAAGTTCTTCATGTAAGATTCTGTCCCGTGGCCAGAGACCGTTTTACCACGTTCTTCAATCTGGTGACTTCTAGGGTCAGTCTGGTTGTACTTTGCATAGACAATGAATTTCACTGCTTTCCCCACCTGCGCCAGCAGCACTGACCTACCAAAGCGAGAATCAAAGCTTAACATCCTCTGAAAGGGGGGATTCTCTTCAGGGAAGCTTAGATCCTCAAACTGGTGGGAAGGAAACCACGGTCATTTATGGCCTTGTGGTTATGGTGGATAAGCAGATGAGGAAGGAGATGGGGACTGAGACAAGGAAGGGGACAGAAGAGGAGAATCCAATCTAAAGATATGGAGACTTCCTAAGTGATTCCACACTAGGGTTTTTGGTACAAGTCTTGTCCAAATGGCCAAAGTGTGGGGCTAAAGCTGGGTCCTGGGATGCTCACTCTTGTCCACCAGCATCGACTTATGGCTGTAAATCCTCTCCTCAAAATAAATACTTAAGAGAAGAATAAGAGAATGCGGGCACTGCTGACTTCCAGCTGCTAGGAATTTAAAAAATGAACACTCTGGATCCTGCAAAGCTGTTGAAAACAATGGGAATCCTCACCTTTTAGGCTCCTGTGAGACAGGTGAGTGTGTGGCCTAGCCGGAGTCTCATCTCTTCCTTCGTGCCTCAGCAGCAGACATCTCTGGCCCTGCTCTGACTCTGTGACAAGATGAAGCTTCCAGGGGTCTTCTGGCAAGAGGCTGCTCAGCATGGCTGCACTTTGAGCTCACACTAAGTGAGAATGCTCACGACCACCCTGAAGAGCAGGGGTGAGCCCCGCAAAGAGATTTCGGGCAGAAAGAGCCTTTCATTAAAGGAAGTGGCCACTCAACCGCCCAGGAAAACCAGACAGATTTAACAAGGAAATCAAACACTTTTCATTACACAGAATTTCCTCTGAAGCTATCAGGACAAGCAGGTTTGACTATAAGTCAGATACACAAGATTTCAGAATCACATATAAATATGTTCTACAGAATTCTAAGGGACTTTGTTTTTGACCTTTCCAAGAACACTACAATGACCAACCTGTTATATAGACAGCTACTGTCCTAGGATGGGGTAACTGGAGACCTGGGTGAAACATAAGGCCCAATGCAGTAAGCTCAATTCACAGAGCAATAGTAGCGCTGGGCAGCCCTGCCATTGGCATGAACAAATTACTGTTTTGGTTTTTGATTTATTCACCTCATTGATAGTCTTTTTCCCATCCCCCAAATGCAAACATGGTGTTAGATGGCTATTATGATCTTTCCACCCAAGTAGGCTTAAGAAAAGAATTCCTAGATACCTTTGTTATTAAAAAGTAGTGGGACTAAGTGCTCAAGGTTTTAGAACTGTTGGAATGAGAGGTTCCCAAAGTTTTTTTCTGAGACATGCCTTGACCGTAAAGGGTTTGGTGAACTGAGTAGAAAGTTGTCAGAACATCTACCCTGAAATTATGAGTCAGATAGCTTAAATAAGACTAGAGAAGCTCAAGGTAAGGCTTAGGAAAGAGAAATCCTGATAAGAAGAAAGGAGGAGGAAGAGGAGGAAAAGGTGGAAATCGAATTCAGTAATTGCCAGGCAAGTACTGTACCACTGAGCTGTACCTCCAGCCCCAAGGGTAGTAAAGGGAAAGATCACAAAGAGGGTATCACAAGGTTCTACAGAAGGCTTCCCCAGCTATCCAATCTCTATGTGACTGACAGTCACTGTGGGAGCAGAAAGGGACCACTTAGCTGTACAATGCCTGAGAGTGTTCCCGTGGCACCAGATTCTGCCAGGGAAGAAAATGGTCTAGCACAGACTGCTCCCGACAGAGATGTCTGGGGTGGCTAAAGTTTCCTGTAAGAGGAGGGAATGCAGCCTGACAAAGCCCACTCCTGACAAGGTAATGCCCCACCTCTTCTCAGGCGACCTCTTGGCAAACACCTGATGGACAAAATTCCCAAGCATTTTACCTGCCACAGGGCATTGATTGCACACCGTGTAGTGAATTAATGCCTGTGCAGGACACCTCCAGACCTGTCCTACACAGACATCGACAGCTCCATGAATGCAGGTGGAGGAAAGGTTCCTGTCTTCTACACGAGGAGGAGGATTGCATCTCTAGCACTTTGGATGAGTCATGAATGGCCTCTATCTGTATTGATCTGGGGGAGTACTTGAATTCTACAAAGTTGTCCACATGGTGACAAGGCCCCAGAAGGTGTGCAGGAAGAAGACCAAGTATTTCAGTGTGGTTCCCCAAGTTCCTCCAGCACCCAGCAGCAGTCTGCCTAAGATGATCCAAGTGTTTTTTGTCTTGGCCATTTCTCCTGGCTGAGAAGTAGTGGGTGTTCACAGTGGCGGGGTGTCCGCTACTGCTGTGCTTGTGAGGCACATAGGGTCTCTATGTTTAGGGAGCTACAGCATCATTCTCTGCAAAAGGAGCAGAGAGAACAGCATGAGGAGGAGTCACCTTCACATCTGCTGTTATTCAAGTGCCATCCTGAGAGGGCGTTCCCCAAAGACAGCCCCAAACTGTCATGGCTCGACACAACTCCGATACTCATCCTTTGCTTGTAGTGATCTGGAAGACTGTCACAGTCTGTGAAACCTGAATCTGAAACTGGCCTCACATGAGGTACAGCAAACCCACTGATACAAGAGGTGCCCGAACTGGTCCGTTCAATGCTATTTCTATAGACCCTCGTGACACAGCAGGTGGGAGAAGGCCAACCATGCCAGAAATGGAAATTCAGTGAGACCTCAAACTACGCAAAGACACTGTAGAAGCTAACAGAGGAGCCAGTGGCCTGAAAGAACACCGGTTTTCAAGAAAACACACTCATTTGGTGAGAAAACGCAATTCAAGAATCAGGGTTATACAACAAAGACTGTCATGCAGGGCACTGCTCCAGATGGCTGCCTGGGTGGTGTGGGCCACCGGATCTGTGGACAACCAGCCCGGCATAGACTTTCACACTGAAATTCCTCAGCCAAGAGTTGGAAAGTCCCAGTCCTGTTTCCTGGGAGAGAAACAAGAAAGATTCAAGGAATGTTGAAAGAAAAAAAAAATCCCTGCTTCCCCCTACTATCACCATAAAATAGAGAAACAGAAGGGAAAAGGTGGGGGAGAGGAGGAGGAAGAAAGACAGCAATCCCTGAAATAAATCTTAAGCTTACTAGAAGGTGGGCGCATATACTCTGAGGCTCGACCACCTCAACTTCCCAATGCAGCACTTTGAACCTGGAGAGAAATTGGCAGCGTGACAGGCTGAGGGATCTTTTACCAGTTACATCTAAAAACGGTTGTCCTAGCTACTCTAGGTAAAATAAATAGGATATACGTGCCCCCTGCTGCTCAGGGGGCAGAAACCCACAGAGATACAACGCTCAGCAACAGCCTTTCTGGTTTGCTCTTGTTCAGTGTACAGACCTGTGGCTGAAGAAGGAATTGAAACTTAGGGGTCACCTTGAAGCACAGCCAGAGGCTTGCAGACAGCAAACTCCCCCGGACTAAGAAGAAATGGCATCACCTGCACTCCAGGGTCGACTCTGCCCAGAGGCATCCCTGCATTCCTCCCCTCCATCCTCCCAGTCCCCTGGGTCACTTTCATGACAGTTTGTTTCCATGTATCAACGGAATGACATAGACAGAAATGTCATCTCCTGAGCCCAGCCGGTCATTCGATATCCGCCATCCTCTGTCCTTCAGGATACCGCGGGCTCGCATCACCAGGTCCTGAGCTGCTAGCGTGTACCTGTAAGGGCAGAGACAGGAACGAGACAGTCAGTGAAGCATCAGACCAGCTGGGGTCAGGAGAGGCTGGGAAGGCTGAGGTGCTACTTGGTTTTCAGTTACCTTTAAAGTGAAAAAAAGGTCAAGGTCATCTTTCTATCAGTGTATGACACAAGATGTGAGATTGTATTTCAGATTGTACATGGACAAGTCACTAACCACTTTATTTATTTTATTAATTTTGTCTTTTTGAGACACGGTCTTGCTACGCAGCTCAGGCTGGCCTTGAACTCACAACAATCCTCCTGCCTCAGTATCCTGAGTTCTGGGATTATAGGTATGTACCATCATGCCCAATTCAGAAAGCACTTACTTTCTTTCTTTCTTTCTTTCTTTCTTTCTTTCTTTCTTTCTTTCTTTCTTTCTTTCTTTCTTTCTTTTCTTTCTTTCTTTCT
>PVKN010039377.1:0-10892 GCA_004027915.1 Capromys pilorides | reverse complement strand
TGCAATTCTTTGAGCCTATAGTATCTTTTTTCCTACAGATGCCTTAAATTGGCATAAATCTGGTTCTTTACTGCTCAACTAACCCTAAATGCGTACTTCTTTAAAAAAAAAAAATACCATCATAAATATGGTTGTAGCTCTGACCACAAATATTCTAAATACCTGAATTTCCTTCTCAATAAATCGCTTTCCTGTCTCCACAGCTGACTCTAGCTGTTGAAGGAGCAAACGCAGAATATCAATCCGGGAGGATACACCATTCTCAGCAGTCTTCTCTGAGTTCTTTGGCTCCACAGCATGGTTAAGACTTGGAAGTCCACTGATCAACCTCAATGTTAATGAGCGAATTCTTAACCACATAGTCTCCTCCTCCAAGGAAAGTTTCTTATGCTCTTCAGAAACATCCCTTCAACAGAAATATCATCAGACCATCCATTTTATTCAACCTGTTGTCTTCAAATTTTTCAACATTTGCTGTTACCAGTCAAGAAGCACTTCTGAATGAACCCAGCTTCCATTTGCCATCTGAATGATATTGGACAAGCCTAAAATTGTCTGAAACCTCATCTCTCTCAGTAAAATGGACATAGCAGTTTACCTATAGATCATTTCCCCCTTAAACCTTTTTTTTTCACTGACAACTAAAGTACATCATTCCACGAAGAATTAAAATGACAGAGAAGTAAAAATTACAAAGTGTCCTAGTGGGGGGTAGGAGGGGTTTTGGGGGATTGTCCTGAGCTTGGTATAAATCCTTTTTAAGATTTTTATAATACAGAAGCTAGAAGTGTAGCTCCGTGGTAGAACATACATGATGGGGAAAGAAGCAAGGGGGGCAGAGATAAGATAGTAGGCCTGCAAACAGCATCTTTAGAAGGGTCTAGTCCACTGGCAAGGTTGGCCCCAGCTGATATCTGAAAGCTTGTACTCTAACCACTCCCTAAATGTCAAGAGCGGCTCACCGAGCCTAGAATGTTCAAGCTACATGATTTATGGTGAACATCTTATTTCCTTTTGAGATACTGGGAGTTGGAACAAGCTGGACATAGCCACTAGCAACCTTGGGCATGGAGTCTCTATCCAGATTTCCTACGAGAAACAATGTACATGTGTTACAGCATTTTTCCTGCTAAAGGGGAGTACATTTGATATGTCTCCTCATAGGGGGACAGAGCAATGACAATCTGCACATGTAATTTTCCAGGCTCTGCCTGTTCCTTGTCCTCTGCTATCCTGTCATGCATCCTTTTCCTATAACAAATCTTAGTCATGAGTGCAACTATATGCTGAATCTGGACTCATTTTAATAAATCACTGAATATGATCTTGTCAAACTACAAGTCATGATATTTTCAAAGCTACCTCATAAAGCCAGCCATCCTTGCATTCCTGTGCATTTATTTTCTTAGGTTGCATTTTCCTAGAAGCAGATATGCTAAAATAAAGGGTAGCATTTTATTTTATTTATTTTTTAAGGGTAGCATTTTAAATCTTGATACATACTGCTAAAATCCCTCTATGAATGTTATATAAAACTGTCATGATATAAACACATGACAATAGCCATTTTTAATACAACCTTGCTAATCATGTTTTAATCTTTTTTTTGTTAAAAATAAAATTTCTATTTCTACAGTGCTTTCCTTTGAAATCCTTATTAATTTCTTTGCAAAAGGTATTTCCCATTTCCTTTTTATTTATTAAGAGTTTTCAGTAGATATGAAGGAATATTAACATCTACAAAGAAATTAGGACTAGGCGTGGTAGGCCATATCTGTTATTCCAGCACCTGGACGGCCTCTGAGGCAGGAGGATAGCCATGAGTTTGAGGGCAGCCTAGACTCCATAGTGACTTCAAGGACGGAATGATTACTATTATGGTTTGTGTCCAAAAGCCTCGTGTAGTCATGGGGCAGGAGCTTCTAGAGTTTGTGATTAACTCATGATCCACTGGGATTGTGGGTGATCTAAGGATGAGATTATGGATCTGCATACTGCTGGGATTATGGGTGTAGCCTGAAGCGGATAGCCTGAATGTAATATAAGAGAGACAGAGAAACAGATGTTTTCTCTCTGTTTCTGTTGTTGGTCTGTTGCCATTGTTGCTGTTCTGCCATCATGAACTGGATGCTCTCTGCTCTTTGTCACTCAGCCCTGGAGCCAGTCAAGTATGGACTGAAACCTCCAGCAATTGAGCTAAATAAACCTTTTTTTCCTTTGTTTTGGGTGCTGGGTATTTGTCACAGCAACGAGAGAAGATAACTGAGATAATTACATACTGAGACCCTGTCTAAAATCTCAAAAAAGCAAGAAAAGAGGTGTACAGAGCGGGAGAGAGAGAGGGAAATGGAGAGGGAGACACAGAAAACTAGGGAGTGAGGACGAAAAGTTCTTGCCTAGCACATACAAAACCCTGGGTTTAACCACTGTACCTGTCAAACACACACACACCACGGAGAGATTTATCAATTTACTATAAATCTTTTAAGACTTAAGAAATCCCACTTCCAGGGTTGAAGTACTCCTAGATTGTCCACTGACTTAAAAATATGTCTTATAATTTTTCTAGAATTTCTAAGGAGTTTTAACATATGATTTTCAATCTTATCTAGAATTTGTTCTCATATATACCATAAAGTAGATTTAAATTTTAGAGCCAGATAGAGCGAATAGTAGCAACATAGGAATACGATATATTTTCTTTCTTTGGCTTACCTATATTTTATCTCAACAAGGAATACGCTACTTTATATTTGTATAAAAAGGAGCTTTTTTAAAAATCTTAAGATTAGGGGGCTGGGGAGACAGCTCCATGGTACAAGTGCCTGCCTGGCAAGGGCAAGGTCGTGAGTTTGAACCCTAGTCCCGCAACAACAACAACAACAACAAAAATCTTACATTCACCTAATTCTTTAGAAATAAACTGCTTGTGGTTGAATCTCTTACCTGTCTTTTGGATCCCAGCTAAAGAAAACGTTTAAATCTCTGTTATCTCGCAAATCTTCCCATGGAATGTCATCTTCTTCTGGCCTAAGATTCATTGACTTAATACTTTCTGCTAAACTAGTTGATCTGTAATATAGAGCAATTATGTCATATTACAAAGCAAAACAGACATGAAAATATATTAGCCAGGTCTGTGCTTTACTAGAAAAACAGGAAGGGAAATAAAGAAGGAAGAATTTACTATTAAGAAATAACTAAGTAAGATGCGTTATATGCTTATAGTTCCAGTACCCTCGAAGGCTCAAGCAAGAGGATCACTGCAAGTTCGAGGCTTGCCTCAATTACATAGTCAACTTAAGACCAGCCTAAACTACACAGAGAAATCCTGCCTCAAAAAAAAAAAGGACCCCAGGATGATACCAACCAAAAAGGCTTCTGAATTGGATCTGAAGATGTTGCTGAGTGTACACTATCTTTCTCCATGATAGGCTAGAGGCTGTTTCTCTCTGTTTACTCCTTTCTCCCCTTCATCACATTTTCCTTATCTTAAGCCTACTAATAATATCCATTAGTCCATTAATGGTTCTACAGCACCTAAGATCATTCCATACCTCTTTTTACCTCTCATGTAATACTTACATATTGGCTTCAAGTAGAAGATCTAACAGCATCCGTTCAGTACGGACTTGTGCAAAATGAAGAGAATTATTCAGCCTGTTCCTAAAAGCGATAAACTCAGGAATCTTCTCAAATGCACCATATTTGTAAGCTTGAATAATATATTCTGAGGTCTAGGAAGGAAAGATATCACCTTGGTATAAATATTACATTTTAGGCAATGTAAGCAAACTCTTGTCAGCCAAAACAAAACATCTGAGTTAAAATTAAGCAAAGTTTTGAACCCACTCTTTAACAGTCTTAGTCAAACAGAGTACTAGCTTTTAAAATGTTACTTTTCTGCCTTCCTGCACATGATTCACATGACTGTTTTAGTACTACTAATTTACAATACCCAGATGCTGTTACCATCTCATGAACCTTCTCTAGGCAACCAATGCAATAGGACTGGAGATTTTGCTATGCCACATCAGACAAAAATTTGATTAGTGCCATTCTGGAGGGGATATTACTCCATGTTTTTCTGCATCCAAGAAAAACTGTGTTTTATACAAAGGTTCCACCCCACACACCCAAAGTAAAAAGCACTCTCCTTCAGAAAAAAAAGACTGCTCCTTGGTTTATTTTCTAAATACATCACATACGCATATATGTATTACATCAGAATAGAAGACACCATACAAAAGACTGAATAATTCATGTACAAATCCATTCTGAGGACAGAAAGACTCCAAGATCAGGTTTCTTGTCCACAAACAAGTGAAAGGAACACTTACTACATGTGTTTTAATTGTCGATTAACACATGTATACACGTAAAACATTATGGAACAGAGGCAAGATAAAGAATTCTAACCAGAAATCTTGGCACAATAGAAGAAAACCTGAGGGAAAACCATTTCACAGGTGGGGCCCTATATCATCAGAATCAGAAGAAAGGAGATCAACCCTTCAGGCCAAGAAAGTGTTAGCTCAAAGTTGATGTCTACCCCAAAAGAACTTTTCTAGAAAAGCCAGTCTTTCTTCACAGCCTCAGTTAGCTCTAGCCCCATCTCCATTATTGCCCAATAGAAAATAGGCCAATAGTCAACAACATACCCTCTGATACACAGCCTCGCAGGGTTCATTTCAGGCCGCGGGATTGCGCCACGGGCGCTAATTCAACTGCATTCGATGCGGCTTTTAAACCCCATGGGACACCTCGGCGAGCTGTTTGCCTGCAGTATCTGGAGAAATTAAAGACGGACGGACACAAGAAAATTAAAAAGATTACTTGTGATCCTGCAGGTTTAAAGAGGGACTATCTGAAAAAGCTTGAGTGGACTTGCCAGCTTGATTAAGAAGAGGCCAGAACACTAACCACATATTCTATTCTATGGCCCCTTGGCTTAGAAAACACAGCAAGGTTTACTATCGGCCCTAGCAATAGGAACATACAGCTTGAAAAAGCTAGGAACACTTGATGCAACAAATAGGACAAAAATATGACTCTGGCAAATCCAAATTTATAAACTACAGTTCTAAAATATGCTGTGATAAAAAGAACCCAGTCTTACCAAG
Source organism: Capromys pilorides (assembly GCA_004027915.1). Taxonomy (NCBI): domain Eukaryota; kingdom Metazoa; phylum Chordata; class Mammalia; order Rodentia; family Capromyidae; genus Capromys; species Capromys pilorides. Next base: position 5,769 of record PVKN010039377.1, on the reverse strand, counting down.
TATACTGGAAGCTTTGAGTGGTCTATGGAACACCACTATGGTTAAAGCATAGTAGCTTTTGAAACAGAAAACTAAGGGGCAACAAGGAGACAGTAGACTTTAACAAACTAAGAAAGCAGCTGTAGTTCTGCTTATCTTACTTAGATAGTCCTCCTTAAACACTGCAGTAAATTACCTTATAGAGCTGGATGAAGGCCAGAAGTGACCAACAGCACAAAGGCTGGGGAAGTATTACTATTTGAGAGGCTAAATCCCTAATGAAACTGCAGGCAAAACTGGAACCCCACAGGCATATTAAAGACTTTTGAATGGAATACATTGTCCACAACTATTTCTACTTAATTACACACCAATGAAATAATTTAGACTCCACATGGATTCCTGAAATGAACCCTGGTAACTGTAAAATTAGCAAAATAAATGGGACATCAGACCTCTAAAATCTTTAAATAAAAGGTTTTAAAAGATTATCTCTAACAAAAAATATTTAAGTAGCCACAAATACTTGATATAAAACTCTAACATGGATTACCATGTTGTAAAAAAAAAAAAGCTATTCCAAAGTAAGATGACAGCAGACAATGACCTATAAGAAAGGAAAATAATATGTGCACCTTCCAAAGACAACTTTTAATCCTACAGCAAAAGGCTGTTATAATAATATGCTGGATTTTCTATCTAAGGACTAAGTGTTCTTTCAAGAAATTAGTTGGGAAGTAAAACAGATGAGTTACCCAAGGAAAAAGCATGCGGTGATCCCTAAAACTACCAAGAGTAAAAGACACAGAACACGGAGCTCCGGCTTTGAGACATTTTTAAAACTATGAGAAAAAGATTTCATACATACAATGTGAGACTACAATCACAACCAGCTTCAGATTCTCCCAGGAGACAGTCCATATCACCATTTCTATTTCCTTATTTAATAATACAGAACTCAAGGTCAAGATGCATTTTTCTTGCTGTACTGTGTCTTTTTCCTACAGACCCGTTAAGATTATCTACTTCAGTGTCACTAAATTAGTTCTATCCTAAATTGGTAGTAGAGTCCTAGCCTTAATCAAGACAAGGCTATAATTTTATCATATACTCAATTAAATCAGGCAACCCTGCTACACAGAATCAGCAGCAAAACATAATCTATATAAGAAATCTATTCCAAAGATGATAGCATGTATCACTGAGAATAATACACCCCTTGAAAATACTCTCTTTCTTTTTTGCTATACAAAAATAAAATAGTGTTACTCTATTGACCAAATCATCATGACTGAAATGGTTCTTTAAGAATGTCAGCTAATTGAAGGCTGAGTGAAAACCAGTCATCAGATTTGAATGGTTCCTTATTTTTACCACTTCACAACTATTTGAGAATCAAAATTTTATAGAAGATTCTTCAGTAAGTCAAATGTGCCATTAAATTCTTCTAAACACAGAAATGATAACCAAAATACATGAAATCTATTATTCTAATTCTGAGTTAGTGGAACTTCTTGAAAATAGAGAAAAGAAAGCACAGGTAACTTGAACACAGTGAAAACTTACAGATTTATACTTCAACTGTCCACTCACACTAGGAAATTACAAAGCCTAATGTCCTAGAGATGCCTTCTGGTCTCGAAAGCCATGCCAGCATTATCTAAGCAATGTGCTCAAATGCACATACCCATTTTTTTCTCTCAATGCTTAGAAGTTATGTCACAAAAGGGATCTAAACAGATAATAATCATTGGTATCAAACAACTAATAGTACACATCCATTATCTAAGTAGATAGCACCCCACTTTCTAACTGCTCAAAGTTGTCCTGCACTACTGCAACCTCCTAAGCCACACCCTGAAGCTGAAAGAACATAAAGATCAGAAGCTGATAACAATAAACCTATACTTCAAGCTTCAGAACCTCTTTTTGCCATGCCTTCTATTTAATACACCTGAACTAGATGGAGGATAGCCATAACTCTTTCAGTTTTTGAAGTCTGTTTAAAAACAAAAAACCTCAAGAGTACTGCTAAGAAACATCTCAGCTTCCTTGACAGCTTCCTCTCCAAGTTCATAGCTGCTTAGAGACCATGAGACCGGAAAGCTATGGGCAAGTATTGCCATGGCCAAATTCCAGGAAGTCAGTCTTAAATATGTGTGAAAACCAAGTAGGCAGAGACACACAAAAACCTCTGCATAATCAAATAAAAACCAAGTCTGTTTGCAGTGAAAAATATGGTGCAAATCCCATCCTTTCATTATGGCACAGAATGGCTCTCTTTTGTTGCCACTTTTTAAAAAAAGGTACAATTGAGCTAATTTTCTTGAAATGTCCTTCAATCAGTCAACTTCATAATTCTTTTTGACTTTTTTTTTTTTTTTTTTAAATTCTTAAACCCAGGATCTTGTACATAGTACATGAATTACACCGGGCTACCCCTCCAGTCTAGTAACTGAGATTACAGACAAGCATGTGCCACCAACCCCTCCCAGGCTATAAATTTTTGTGGGCTACTTCTTATACCTGGAAAAAGTCTTAGACTGAAAGACAAATCTAACTGGCATTAACAGTTCATAGTTTGGTAAGACTTCATTTCAGTTTGAGGTGGTGGAATATGCCTGTGACCTCAGCACTTGGGAAACTGAGGCAGAAGGATTGCTATGAGCTCAAGGCCATGCTGGGCTACATCTCGAGTAACAATAAACAAAAATTCAGTTTTAAAATTAACTTTCCAATAATCATATCAAACATACCCACATCTCAATAAACTCAAGTATTTCCACCTCTATCTAAGAGGTCTGGTCCATAAACTATGCCTAAGGCACTTGTTACACAGCATAGGACCTCTTGACACGTGTACCATCTCATTTATGCAATCAACAGGCCCCATAGTAAAAATGGTTTTGCACTTACATCTTTCTGGTTGGAGTGGAAAAACCTGAGTGCGAAGTTACAGGATTGGGATGCAGCAGCATACTGACCTAGAGATTCAGCGTATCGGGTCAAAAGATAACTAGGTTGGAAAGAAAGAAAAACATACATGTTTTACTTACCCACTTTTAGGATTAAAAGCTATACTTCAAATCAGTATGCCAAAACAACAGCTAAGCATAAAGAAAAAGTAAAATATCTTGCCATTTAAAATAATTTAGGGGCTGGCCAGATAGCTCAGAGGACTAAATCACCTACCTAAGGACCAAGGTTCAATACCTGGCACCACATGCCTTGCCCCGCCCCCTCCTTCCCAGGCACACTGAGCCAGCCACTGAGACCAGGCATGGTGGTACAAGCATGTAATCCCAGCGCTGGGGAAGCTGAGATAGGAGGATCACTAAGGGTCGATCTGTGTAGTGAGACCCTGTAGACCCTGTACGAAATACATCAAAAAAAAAAAAGATAAAATAATCCAGGGCCAGGGAGATAGCTCAGAGGCTTAAGTGCCTGCGTGGCAAGCACAAGGTCCTGAGTTTGATCTCTGATATGGGGAAAAAAAAAAATCTAGAAAATAAAGGGGCTTGAGAGCGGGGTGGAAATGAGAAAGAGAAAAGGAAAAAAAGGAATTTTAAAAAAAAGGAAATTAACATGTGCTATTAGGGGCCAGCGAGATAGCTCAGTGGTCTAAAGCGCTTGCTTAGGCAACTGCAGGGACTGTGGCTCGATCCCCGGCACCATAAATAAAGTTAAAAAAAAAACAACAATGTGCTATGGATGGGGATGTAGCTCAGCAGCACAAACAACTGCCTGACAAACAGGTCCTGAGTTTGATTCCTGACACAAAAAAAAGAAAAAAAAAGATGTATTATGTACATGTGCTCATTTCCCATAAGGAATGCAAACAATAGGTACTATACAGACGTACTAATACAAAAGAAAGAAAAAGAAACAATCTACTTTAGAGAATCAAATAAAAAGAGACAATAATAGCAATGTTCATCCTTTTTTGTGTGAAACCTAAAGTTGCATGCCATGGCTTCTTTATACCTTGCCAATTAATGAAATATAAACACTGTAACAGCACTGTATTCCTAAAACAATTCCAGAGGAAATAAAGTAAATGTTCTGAAGTAATTAATTACACAAAAGAATAAAAGCACAAATTCAGAAGTACATCTCAGGTCAATAAGTGAAGCATAAATGGCAGCCTCCACTGCAAGGTATAAATTAAGACTTCAAAAATAACGTATGCTAAGAATAAACATCCAAAACAGCTAGTTGCCTAGGGTATAGCTCATGGCACAGTACACTTCAGATGTATAGGGCTCTGGACTCAATCCCTAACACCTAAAAAAAAGTATAGAAATATCTGGTTGCTGTCTCTGGGGGAAAACTTCTTACCATTTTGACATTGTACAGTTTAAAATAACCACAAAATGTTAGAAAATATAAGCTATTCTTTACATTGGATAATAACAATTGATGACTTAATATTAGGAACAACCGTACAACTAAAATCTTAAAGTGAGAGTGTGTGGCTCGCTAATCATTATTCAGAGTATATACTACCAACCCAATGGTGTCATGCTGGATATGCTTAGCATCAAGGCTGGAGTAAAGATCCACCACTGGTTCAAATGCACCCAGCATACAGTAGATTCGAACGAGCAGCAATTTGAATTGAGCACTGGAAGGGCTATGGGTTAATCCTTCTTCCAGCAGGGTCAGGGCCTGCCACACAGCAGTCTCATCACCTAAAATCAAAGTACATACGTATTATCTACTCATCTTGACAGCAAATGGAGATTTCTCAAAAACAAAACTTACTTTTGCCATCGTTACCTCCCTTGTTCTATGAATGAATTTACATGGTAGAAAAGAAATTTTAGATAAACACTTATAACTAAAATAGAGAACTAAGTACATAGTCGGTCCTTAAACATGCCCTTTGTAAAAATGATGCAGGATTTAAGTGGTCAGATCTTGTGGGAAAAAGTTGTACAATTTCACAGAATCTAGACCCTAGAACACACAGACTCTGAAAGAAAGCTGGAGCCAACCAGTCTTTATCCTAAAGAATTTTCTTCTCAAGACTCCAGAAAGCAATTCTCTGGACACCATTTTTCTTTCATATATAACTCTACTAACAGGATGTCATAATCAGACAAACCAAAATGCTATGCCTTTTTTTATAGCCTCCCAAATTATAAAAGGTTATATATGTATTAGTATTCCTAGAAATCAACTTATCCTTTAAGATCTAGCTAAACAAAATAAGAAACACACACAAACATTATATATAAAAACATTCACTGTGCTATCCAATGATGGAAAGATAATTAGAAAATGACAGTAACATCCACATAAAGAAACACTATACAGGCATAGCAGCATACACATATAATCCCAGCACTTGGGAATGTGAGACAGGAGGATCACCATGAGCTCAAGGCCAGCCTGAACTGCATAGTAAGACCTTGTCTCTACCAAAAAAAGAAAAAGAAAAAGAAACATCATACATCTATTTGATATTAAAGAAGTTTTTAATTGTCAAGGCAATGCTTATGCAACAATGTTAAATCAACACACAGAAAATTCAAACTATAAAATACAGAGAAAAACAGAAGAAAACACGCAAAAATGTTAGCATACCTGTAGGGTCTGAAGAAGCGAGACTATAAACTAGTTTCTAAAATTTTTATACAACAAAAACAGCTAAAACAAGAAGCCCTACACATTAAGATTCTAAGGCTACTCTATACATTTTATACATATTTTACTTCCAAAAGAATAAGGACATAATCAAAAATTAGAGGCCCTAGGGGAACCCGCTCAGGTCCCCCTTTTGTCCCT
>PVKN010039376.1:0-10891 GCA_004027915.1 Capromys pilorides | reverse complement strand
TGTTGTATTCAAAGTAGTTGTTCAGATTACCAGATAGAAGCATGCAAAATACTTCAAAAAATTAAGCATTAACTGTTCTTTTCAATAAGCCAATAGAAATTAGTAGCACAGTTATCTTAGCTAGCAGCACAATTTGTCATAGCTAAATCTTGGAAACTACTTGAATGCCCATGAACTGAGCAATGGATAAAAATATGTTTTTATGCAATGGAGTATTACTAGGCCACAAAAAAAATAAGCTCAAAGCTTTTTTAGGTAAATGGTTGCAATTAGAGACCATACTCATAAGTGAAATAAATAAGACCTGCATATACAAACATCATATTGTCTCCCTAGTGTAAGAACCCGAAAGAGTAAATAAAAATCTGAAAGATATAATAGATTTTGTGAAAGGGAAGGAAACTATTCAAAAGGAAAGAACAACTGGGATGAGGGGAAGGAGGAAAAGAAGCAGGGAAAACATATCGTCATGAACTAAGTTCGCTCCACGATTTTGGCCACAGATTGAACTAGACTAGAAATAAATCAAATTTCTCCATAAGGTCAGTATTGAAACTACTGAATTTGATTTGATTCTTGTCCAACATGGTAGGTAGGTAGGTAGGTAGGTAGGTAGGTAGGTAGATAGATAGATAGACAGACAGACAGAATTTCTCATGTTAGAATAATCATGCTTTTGTGACCAATTTTACATGCTTGCATCTGGTAATCTAAACGACTGCTTTGAAGGCAACCATGTGCAATATAACAACCATTGTTGGATTCCTACCATCTTGGTTTTTGAAATTCTGTATGATTTCTAATGTTTTTAAATTATTTTTGTTCTCTTCAAAAAAGATACATGTGAACATTATATGGTCTCCTACTAGAAGAACCTGAAAGAATCAATAAGATCTGACTTTAAAATAAAGTAAAAGGGAAATAAATTGAACAAAGGGAATAAATAATTGGGAGGAGGGAGAGGAGAAAAGAAAGGAAAAAGAAAAGAAGTGAAAAATCACATACATATGCACACAGGATAGCTAAGATGATTGCATTACTAATTTCTATTGCTTTCTTTGAAGGGAGAAGTTAATACCCAAAATTTTTACTTTGATCAACCTTATATGCTTATATATGTTAATTTGAGCAACTACTTTGAAGACAGAAATGTATAACATGACGATGGTTGTTGAATACCTATCATCTTGCTTTCTTTGTGGGCGGGGGGTGATTGTGCATCATTTCCAGTGTCTTATCTATGATTTTTATTTTCTCTTTCAAATAACAATGAATATATGGATGCATATGAACCCTGTGATCTGCAAATGAGCTGCAGTGAGCTCAGGGTGAACAGAGCAGTGAGGGAGCGACTGTCAGCGTGCACGTACAAGATCTTCACCAATCTGTGGGTGAGATTCTTTTAGGATGCTGGGCAAAAGGTGGTGCTTCAGAGTTGTGTAAATAACTGTGGGGTAGAATGTTCCTTGCTGAGGCATATACCGCAAACGGCCATTTGTGGAGGCAGTGCCACGCAGCTCAGTGGAGCTTCACCCATGCTTCCCCATTAAAAATACATTGCTGGAAACTTATAAAAAAGAGTAACCACGCATATGTGAACTTGTGTATCTCACTTATTTCACTTAATATTTTATTTTTAAAGTGCATCCATTCAGCTATCAATGCCTCAAATTTGTCTTTATGGCAGGGTACTGAAAATACTCTAACTTCTGTGGCATGGATGGAGGGTCACATTTATCATACCACAGGTGGTCGTTCTTTCAGCAAACATCCAGGAAGCACTCAGAACTAGGATGCATCCAGGCACTATACTAAGCACTGGGCCAGGATCAGCAAAGACAAAAGTTTCTGTCCTCTCAGAGCTGACTGTCTAGCCCAGACAAAGGCTCGGCACAGCATACTTGGGTCTTAAAAGGTGGTGAGCAAAGATTTACATGACAGAGGGAGGAGAGAAAGAGAGTGGGGAGACAGAGAGAGAGAGAGAGAGAGAGAGAGAGAGAGAGAGAGAGAGGATGCACAGAAGGCAGGAGAGAGAAAGGCAGACCTGGCCAGAAAAACCCTCCTTCCCCTGAGATCCCCAGCTTGCACTGGGTGTAGCTGGTCATGCAATTAGGCCGAGCTGGATCCCTGATGTCATCCAATCCACACCCATGGCCTCAGAGGCTGCTGGCTCTCTAAGAATCCAGCCAGGGTTTAGGGACAGTGAGACTGTTTTCCTTTGTGTTGAAATAGTTCTGGCAAATCCAACCAGACACAGCTCTCTTGAGCAGAAAAAGCTCAGATTAGGGGTGGGGGTTATAAAGAATGCGACCTACTTTATTTCCTTGGCTTCCCAAATGGCCTTGATTCCCCACCTCTCCTCCAGGTCCTTGATGTCCCTGAAATAAAGCAAGCAAGCAATACAAATATAGCAAAACATAAAGCAACTTTTCTTTAAGCCATCCGAGTCTCTTCTAAGAGGAAAATGAACTACAGATGGGAGAAGAATTATGGCTATACTGATTCCTCCTCTGGAAAAAAAAAAAAAAAAAGCATTGCAGCTGTGAAATAAAGACTGGTAAATAAAAGAAAATTAATGAAGTAATGTATGCCAGATGTTGCCTAAATGATTCTGCTTCCTTGCGTGTCTTCCCTTCCACAGAGATTTCAGGTTCTCAGTGTTTTGCTCTGAGAGCAGATGTTGCTAAAATGTCTAACATTTTAAAAAGGTACTCTTTGCCTTTTAAGAAATCCTTTCTACAAAAGCAAGGGCTCAGTCTTTTTTTTTTTCTCAATGTAAGCTTATCTTTATTGGTAGATAACATGATTTATATATTAGAAAGCTCAAAAAACTTTGCCAAGCACAACTGGCAGATGTAGGCCAGTGGTAGAGTGCGTGTTTGGCATGAACAAAGCCCCGGGTTCATCTCCGGTACCACCGGCAAACCAAAACCTATTCATCTAGTACAGGGTAAATATTCAGAGGTGCCTTTCAGGAACTACTAGAAAATAGTTATAAAGTAAGTGTAAATAAATATCCACTTAACAAAAGGAAAAAAAATACTTAATTTAACAAGATACAAAACCTGTGTAAAGACAGCATTAAGCTTTTATTGAAACAAAACTTACACAGATTAACAAACATAACATGCATCTATATGGACGAAATACTAGATATAACAGAGGTAGATCTTTCCAGCATTGTAGAAACTGAGTTTTAATGGAACAGCCTTAGAACTACCTGAAAGTCCCAATTCATGCCTGTAATCCCAGCACTAGGGAGGCAGAAATCAGGAGGATCACTACAAGTCTGAGCTGTGTAGCGAGACCCTGCACAAAAAGAAAAAAACAATCCCAATTCAGAGAGCATACAACTGTCTTCCTCTGTTATTAACACTTGGGATCAGATTTTTCCTTTGGGATATATAAGTATACATCAGGAGAAAGCTCTATTGGGTGCAGTTGTTTTTTAGGTATTTTAAGCAATTCCAACACCAATGAACTGAAATCATTTCTACAACTTTTTGGTTATAGTTGCTATAATTTAATACTAATCAAGCCAATGTAAGTAATAACCATTGTTTTTAACAAATTGATTTGTTTAGAACAGAATTGAGGTATTAATCTTTTTATACTAGGGTGGGCCAAATAGCTCAGTGGATTAAAGCCCCTGCAAGCAGGTGGCAGGGTCGGGGGTTCCATCCCCCAGTCTGCTGTGCTGGTCCCCTCCCCGGGGTATGCTGAGATGGCAATTGAGACTGGGCATGGTAGTGCACGCCTGTAATCCCAGCTCTTGGGAGGCTGTAAACATGTGGATCACTACGAGTCTGATCTAGTAGTGAGACCCTGAACACCCTATAGACCCTTCCCTAAAATACAAAAAAAAAAAAAAAAATTAATCTTTTCATCCTTTAAAAATTGAAGGCCAAAAGCCTGGCATGGTGGCGCACGCCTATAATCCCAGCACTTTGGAGGCTGAGGCAGGAGGATCAGTGTGAGTTCGAGACCAGCCTGGGCTACAAAAGTGAGCTCAAGGCCAGCCCAAGCTGCATAGCAAGACCCTGTCTCAAAAAGACACACACACAAAAAAAAAAAAAAAAAAGAAAAAGAAAAAGAAAAAAAATTGAAGGCTGATCAGATAGCTCAGGGGACTGACTGAAGTGCCTGCTTAGGCAGAGTGCAGGGTTCCAGCTAGGCACCACCTGTTGTGCGGGCTACACCCCCAGGGCATGCTGAGCTGGTGATTGAAACTGGGCGTGGTGATGCACCTGTAATCCTAGCGCTTGGGAAGCTGAAAACAGGAGGATCACTATGAGTCCCATCTGTGTAGTGAGACCCTATAGACCCTGTACTCAATACATTTTAAAAAATTAAAAATATCAGAAGATACAGAAAAACAATTTCTTAACAGGAAGGATAGTTGAACAGCGAAATGCTGTCTAAAGAAGACAATTTTTCCATAATTCTCCATCTTTGCCTGCTCTTTCCTTAGTCTTAAAAGAAAATCCTAGATGGCTCACCTTTTTGCAGACAGCTCTGAATCAGTTCCTGTTGAATTCTTACCTCTATTATCATGGGGCACCAACTTCTAGGACCTTTATGTCCACACCATGTTACAATTTTCTGCCTTTACCTTATCAGAGTTCAATGATGTGCTCTTTCAAACTTTTCTACTCACTTCCGCAACACTGGGTTACCATTGTCCTCAGGCCTCCTTCTCCATTCTCTTCTCTCTAACTTTCAGAGATGTCTCTTTTTTTAATGTGTGTCATAGATCTTCATGCCCTGTATTTGAATAGCTGCCCTACACATTCTCATACTACTTCTACACAGGGACTTCTCTATCCTGCACCTTCAGGCCAACCACTCACCTAAATACCAAGTGCATGTGTTAAAATGCCTATGGAGGGTACTACAAAGTTCCAAATTGAAATTTATGCCTGACTGAATGGGGCTCAGGTTTCAGTGAATGGTCACCCAGATAAATGATCGACCCAGCTTCTACTAGTTGGCTATGGAATCTTGCTAATTGCTTCTAAAAGAGAGAAAATTTTCTTGGCATCTTTAGACACCAAGTGAAAGAGTTTCCTTGATTTGACCTCAGAGAATTGCCATAGAATTAGAGGAGAAGCTTAGGGCATTGAATGGGAAGGGACATTTGCTAGAGGTCAGATCCTTGATGGGCTTTGGTAATGACTACCTTCTATTCTGAGCAAGGCTCTCTGTGAAATGGTAGTGAGCTATCACTTTCAATCTAAAAGGACTCTTAGGGCATCTACCCCTACATTAATTAGTTAAGAAGAAGATAAGATGGGAATTGATTCTAATTCTACCTGACTCTGTGGACTGGGGCCCCAACCCCTCTGCAGTCCAGGCACCATGAAGAAGGAAACTCTCACACATATGCACTACCTCTGGTGGGAGTCTCCAAACTCCACACAGGAGGCTGAGAGTGGTGGAAGCCTCCCATAGGGCAGAAGGTCTTTTGCTCACATTGAGCCTGTGCCATAGCCCTTGGCAACCACCACTGCCATCATGTTTGGTAGAGCAAATGGACCTTGACTTCAGCATCTTTCTGACAGGACTGCACTAGGAATCCAGGGTAAGTGGCTGAGCATCCATGGCAGGCACAGAGGTGCAGGTCTTCCTGCACTTAAAAGGAATCCTGATCACTTTTTGTATGTTATGTTCATGGGGCTAAAATCTAACACAAATCCACAGCCAGAAAATAGCAAGCTGAGAAGAAACAAAGTGATCAAATGCTCAGCTTCTATAGGAGTTAGATACGAGCTTGGTTGGAAAAAAAAAAAAAAACAAACAGCAAGTGTGGGCTAATGCAAGGCAGATCAGAAGATACCAGGAAAGACGCCACACTGACAGTGCGAGTCTGCAGCACAGCCTTGCACCATCCCTCTACTGCGTCTTCATTCAGCCCCTGCTCCAGCCACACCGTAGCCCTCACTGTTCACAAAATTGCCTTTAGCAGCTCTCTTTATAGCTTGGTTCTGTTACTTGGATGTCTGCCTTTCCTTTGGTTACCTGGAAAGCCCCTCGTTGTCCTACAAAGCCTAACCCATTGATCTCCTCTTCATCCCATAGGTTGCCTTGGTGTGTTAGGCATTTTTTTTTTCTATGACAAAATACCTGACATAATCTGTTTAAAGGGGAAAAAATGTTATTTTGGATCATGGCTTCAGCCTGCTGTCAGCTGGCTCTATTACAGCTAAGCTTGTGGAGAGACAGGAACACCATGGCATGGCATGGCATGGCATGGCAGAGGAAGGTTGCTGACTTCATGCATAGAGGCTGGAGAAGGGAGGGGGAGAGAAAATGAGGGAAGTAGAGGGGATAAAGTGAGAAGGAGGAAGAGGAAAGCACAGAGGACAAAATCTAGGTCACAAGGCGAGGCTTCCGTGACCCACTCCCCAAGGGTCTACGTGGCAATGAACTCATCAAGGAATCTGCCCACTGATGGGCCTGGTATCCTCACACTCTGATCACTTCCCAGGAGCCCTGCCTCTGCATACTGCTGCTCTGTGGACCAAGCTTTCAACACAACGAGCCTTCGGAGGAACATTTTGTATCCAAATCATAACCATCTTGGTATGACTGTATTCTAACATTCAGCAGAGTACCTCTCATTTATTCCCACAAGCTTCTTTAAGAGACACTTGGTCTGTGTACTCAGATCAAGGTCTGTCTCAGATTCACCCTTTATTCTAGTAGAGGGACAGGTGCACTGGAAGCACTTACAGCATACTCTGGTCAAGCTAGCAAAAGGAGTGACTAATGGAGTCACCAGCTCAGACTATTGGGGATAACGAAACGTGAAGAGTGAGTCAAGTGACATATTGTTATATTCTTACTATTCCCTTGCTTAAAATACTGCTTCACAGTCATTAGCACAAAACAGTTCCATTAACCTAGGTAATGTTAATACAATATAGTAGTAATAAACATTTATTTAGTACTTAATATTACAGGCAATATTCTAAGCACTCACACACATTAGACCATTGTTGTGGTTTGCGTACAAGTATCTCCCCAAAGCCTCAGGCAGTCATGGGGCAGCTTCTGGAGCTTGTGATTGATCATTGTGGGTGTGGACGCTGAACCTGCCCTGGGGCAGGCAATGAGAGAGGCTAGCTAGCTGCCTTAGCTGCTGCCCCTCCCCTGCTGTCTTGCTCTCTGTCTCTGCCATGAAAGGTTGCCCTCTGCCATGTGCCACTCTGCCTTGGAGTCAGCTGAGTATGACTGAAATCTTTGGTAACTGTGAACTAAATAAACCTTTCCTTCCCTAATTTTGAGGGTCAGGTATTTGTCCCAGCAATGAGAGAAGAATAACTGAGGCAGCCATTTAACTTTCAAAATATCTAATGAGGTAGCTATTATTGCTATTCTTTTACAGTAGAGAAAAGTGAGACACAGAGATTAAGTAAGTTGCTCCAGGTGATATAGCACTAAAGTACAAATTAGAAGTTTAAACTGGCTTCAGATTCTATGTCTTTGACCCTGACATTATACTTTGAAAAGACAACAGAAATTCTACTTCATTTTTGAAGTTTGCATTGAGTAATTCCAATCTTTCTTAATATTACACATGACACTAGTGATTATGAACTCTGACTGATACTGGCATTTTGGACTTAGTCATCTCTTTTTCTAGGCATTAAGATAGGCTGTTACAATCATCCAAAGAAAGGCAATAAGGAAGGTACAAAAGAATATGCCATTCCTTTCAAAGCTCTTTCTTTTCATAGTGCCACGAATTGTATTTCTTTTATATTGTCACCATATATTGGTTGAGTTGGTATATATGCAGAGCACCTCAGTACTGTGTAAGTTAACAAGCCTTCTGAACATTGTAAACAGAAATCACATCCCTTTTTCTAAGCATATAATCTAAGGAAAATTTGTAGCCCCATACTTAGGAAATACTCATTATTCCCCTGGTCTTTGTGTGTCGTAAAGCAAGGAGACCTCTGGCAGTGAGCAGATTTATAGAGCCAATAACTACTAACTCTCCTGCATATCTGATTGTATTTGTCTCTCTAGTTTTTCTCTGGAAACAACTTTGAGGTCCCATTCTTTATGTGCTAAACACAGAAAATTCCATGCATCTTTTTGAAAGAGCATTTGCACTGGGTAGTCAAAGGTGTTTCTTGAAAACAAAGCAAAGAAAGAAAATCCTTATTTCTAGCCAACCAAATGGAGAAGGAGACTAGAAAAAACGGTGCCTCCTGGCAGGCTCTCACAGTGCCAGAGGCTGAGGGATTTATACCCTAGATCACTCCTGCCAAAGCCAGTTACATGGATCTTTCTCGTAGAGGTGCACCATACAGCTGATGGAAATGTTATTACAGTTATAGCCAGTTGGATACAATTTTGGATCCTAGAACAAAAGAAATACCAATACTTTTGGATTTCAGTCCATCTGCATCACAATAGTTTATATAAACAGATGAGATAATTACATGATATATGTTTTCCTTGACACTTAGTTTTTAGTTGCAAGTTTTGATACCACCAGACTTAATGAGTCAAAGATGCGAATGAAAACAACTTTTCCTCAGTTTAGTTGTGCTATAAATTATAAAAGTTTCATGTGTTTTGAAGGAGTGTTACTTTCTTTAATATTGGGAACAAATATCTTCATGAGGAGTCATAAATGTGCTTTTAAATATTATGTTATATGATACAAGTTTATACAAATAGCTTAAGTATTGGACTACTACCAATTTTAATGGACACAAATACATGAATTCCCATTTCTTCAGTGTTCATAGAAAATACAATTTCCAAATGCACCTTATGCATTAATTTATTGCTTAATTCATTATAGAAACATGCCTGGAGATCTGCTATGGCCAGGCACTACTGCTATTCTGGAATCAGTAGATATGATGGAAATAATGCAATATCCCTCATGGCACTTACAATCTAAAAGAAGAGACAGGCAGTAAATATGTACCAAGTCTATAGCAGACAGACCACTGAACATATATTCTGATCATAGGTAGGAAAGGGCCAAATCACATGGTGCCTTGCTGTGCACAGTGTGCTCCATAGACAGGCACAGCAGCGCCACTACCAAGCTCACCAGACCTGTGGAATCTTGGGCTCGGCCCTGGAGTCAGCATCTCAGTCTTCGTTTCAGCAAATCCTATAGGAAGCATTCATGCACTTGGAAATTGGAGAAGTGCTAATGTTAGGCAGGCAGTCCTAAGCCTCAGTACATTTAGAGTCACCTGGGAGAATTTTTAAGTCACTATGCCATGGGCTTCTTTTCAGGGATTCTGATGTAAGTGTTTTGGAGAGGGGCCCAGGTTGTGAAGTGTCTATAGTCCCCAGAACACTGTCACATGCGATCAGGGAGAGAACCGCTAAAGTAGGTGGTCTGTAGGTGTGATGGGAAGCTCCACCGAGAGACTTGTGATTGGGCAGTGAGGGAGCCTGGACACAGAGAGGAGAAAGCCTCACACCCCACTGAGCAGTGAGGCGAGGGGAACTAGAAATGTGTCTGACAGAATGATGCCCTGCTCTGAAAGATGGGGACTGGAGTGTGACATGGTTACCGCATGGAGTGCTGAAGCCAACCTATTGTACAAAAAAATAATAATACTAAACAAAACCTATTACATTTTGTTGATCACAGACAGTAAATAATTCCACCTGCAGATAAGAAATCATAAAAGCATCCACACTAAAGCTAAGATCAAAGCCAGACACAGTCAATTACTCTTTCTCTGATTACCTACCTGGGGACCTTTAATTCCCAGACTTCCTTTTTCTCCTTTTGCACCAACTTCTCCTCTTGGGCCCTAGGTACACAAAATTCAGGTGTTATTTTTCTTCCTGAAAAGAATACTGGGGTGCTAACTTGAACAGTAAACCCAGAGGTATTAAGCCACTAACATGGGCAAAAACTGGAAGAGGGCTACAGTTATGCCACTGTTCATTGATGACTTTTTCAAACTCCCCTGATATGTGCAGGGATATCGTGATCCAGAGTAAATTTAGATGACTAGGCATTTGCAAAGCGATTGGACTTGGAAAAAAATGGTGGATGGTTGAGGTTTGGAGAATTGCTACCTTTTCTTTTTCTTTTGTTTTTAGGTACTGGGAGCCCTGACTGGCATCCCCTGCCTGTTTTATTTTGAGACAGATTCTTATTAAGTTGCTCAGGCTGTGCTTGAAGTTCCGATGCTCATGTTCAGTCTCTTGAACAACTGGTGTGACAGGGCGCGCCACGGCGCCGGGCTGAAGATGTTTTTCTAATTGTCCTCAGCATCTTCATACTCTGAATCTAGACAGTGCTGAGGCTAAAAAGTATGCTATCCTTAATTATGTAAACCTAAAACCACAACATTTAAATTTTTTTTCTATTCAATAATCACTCTAAAGCCTGGTCTTAAAGAAGATACTGGTGCATGACCAGATGAAATACGGCTGCGTCTTCCCCGGCAATAGCTTGCTGCCTCTTAGCTATGGTTTCTGTGCAACAAAAGGAGAAACCATGCTGTATTTCGTTTTTGCTCCTATTTGAAATTACGTTGTAAAACAATAAACCTAAGGGTCAATAAAATGGAAAAGAAAGGCTGCCGCAGTATCATTTGTTTAGCACGAAAGAAAGGCAGCCTTGAACTGTTTCTCTAGAATCCCAGCGGCAAATATTTCTCACTTAAAAGTAAGAAAATAGAGTGCTCCTCAGCCTGCAAGTAGCGGCAGAGAAAAGCAATCAAGATAAAGTGTGATCAAAGTCCAAGGGGAAGACTTTCTTATTGCTCGGAAATCGTGGTACTAGGCAGATAAATTTTCTGTTCTGATGTTTAAGAGTATTTTCCTTCACTTCTGTGCCCAAGCTGCCAACATATAATCTTTCCCCTTCCTAATTGTCTATTTTAAATTTTTG
>PVKN010039375.1:0-10893 GCA_004027915.1 Capromys pilorides | reverse complement strand
CTAGGTTCAATCCCCAACACCAGCACCACCACCACCCTAAAAAGAAAATGTCTTTTACATACTTACATCAATATTATTAGTCTTATTTCCATAATTTTATATTTTTCCTAGTATCCATGCTCATAAATGCTAGAAAAAAAGACTTGAATGTTGTGGATATTAGGATATTAAAATATGAAAAATGAAATAAAAGAGTTATACATGAGATGATAAACCTTGAAAAAGAAAGAGATAAAATAGGCCCTGGTTTCAGCAGAACTTATTGAGGGGATGGGATATAAAATATTTTGAGGAATTACCAAAGAAAATAAAACCACCTCACAATTTATTGCCCAGAAAGGGATATGTGTGTGTGTGTGTGTTTGTGTGTGTGTGTGTGTGAGAAAAAGGGCTTATGTGTATTTGTGTATTTATATTTTTTCAATCTTAGCTATATACTATTGATGAGATCATTAAAACAGTTTATATCCATTCATACAGGAGTCACTGGGTATCATGTTGCCAGGACAAGCTGAAACTGTTATTTCATTATTCCATCACACTAACCCTAAGGGTAACATTTGCAGTCCAGATATTTTGCCTGCCAGGAAGCACTGTGATTGTCCCCTGCTTCCTCGCCTCTGAAGTCTGCCTGCCTTTAGGCCAATCCTCCACTGAGCTCTAAAGCAGGAGCCACAAACTCCAGGGGCAACAGAGAAGCTCTCCTGCTGGAGAGTGATACTGGCGGGGTTTCAGGGAGGAAATCCAGGGGGCACTTGCCATCAGCTCAGCCAACTGTCACCATAAAAGACCACAGCTCAGAAACACCAGGGTCTCCCAAAAAAAGTAGGAATGTAAAATTTGGGGAGTTTGAAATAGCCTGATTTTTTAGTTGGCAATTAAAGCAACAACACACCACAGGGAAAACACATGCAGAGCAAACAAAATCTGAAGGGCAGATGTGGCTTCTGACCTAAAGACTAAATGTAAGTTTCCTCCATAAGATCCAAGCAGTTGGAAATTGCCCTAATATAACCAACTCTTCCAAAATTGTCCTGGGTCATCCTAGAAGGAATGGGAGATTTGATCCCCGTATTGTGAGCAGGGACACAAAGCATAGTAAACCAGCCAGGTTGCTGACCTCCAGCAGCCCCAGGAGGCATGCATACACTTCCATATATGTGCAACAAATCCATAAGAACTCTCAACTTCTCCCCAGTTTTGTATGCCACCTCTTTGCAGTCAGTACTGCACATTTTTACAGTCACAACTGACCAGCTCCTGAGCCACGTATGTCATAAATCCAACACAATGGTCTTCTAAACCTGTGAATTTACCACTGTAAGTGCTTGAATCTGTTTCTCAGACAAAACCTCCCCTCCTCCCAGCTTCTAAGGGGAAGAAGTCAGTTTTTCTGTTAGTTGAGCACAACATTAGTACATCACATAGAGAATGTGAGTTAAGTAATTTTAAACAACTGCTCTGCCAGCTCAGTCACATCAAAATGAGCAGAGCCTTCCCCAGCCCGTACGTGGAGGAGAAGCCATTTTTAGGCACATGCCCTACCTCCCGTACTGTGGCCACAGCTGCCTGGACAAGAAGGGCATCTTTCTGCTAGCAGTGGTGGCAAACTTAGCAGCACATGTCCCACAGCAGGCTGTGTGCGCTGCAGCTGGCTGCTTGTAAGCACTGAAAGCTCTCAAGGGGTCACCGCCACTGTTCTGTAGCTTCCCAAGAAAGCAACATCCCACTGCTCAGTATGCAAAGACAGAATGAACAAGTAGGTGTTGAATATTTGAACTGGGAATAATAAGGAAAAGCAAGCACTTAGCAGGGGAAGCTAAAACCAAAAGAATTCTATATGAATGTACTATTTTAAATGTTTTCCTCCTGCATTTATAAACATATGCTAAAAGAAAAGAAAGAATCCTGGCACCTCCATTTGGTAAACCTAGGATGGTATATCCACCTATCCTTTGTCCAGTAGTAATCATCTCATATCTCAGCTAAAAACTAGAAGACAAATCTCAAAAAGACATTGGAATGGACTCTGTCTATTGTGTTGAACACAATATCAAAGAGTATCAAGAGGAACTTTCTTGCTAGGTCATTAAAACAGTAAATATACATTTAATTTACCAAACTTTGAGGTACAGAGCCTATCCATTTTCTTTTGGGACTGCTGAGACAAACCAGTTCAGTATTACCAGGAGAACATACAATTCTAACACCATAAACACACACACACACACACACACACACACACACACACACACACACAGTTATCTAAAGATCTACAGAGAACAGAACTGTCCAAAAAATGTAACCAAAATGTATGTAACCTACATAAATTTTTGTCTGTGTTATTCACAGGTGTGTTGCATGTGCCCAGAACAGTGTTTGGTGCATGCGCATATGCTCAATAAACATTTATGGAATGAACTTCAGAAAAACAGATTTCCCATACTAGTTATACTCACACCTCACCTCCCAAGGCACAGTCACTTTGCAGAGTTCCTGAGAATCTAAACAAAGGGAAAACAACATTCCTTCTCCACTCAGGTTTCACTGAAACCTAAAGACACCTGACTAAGAGGGTGGGGAGCAGACAGTAGGGACAATGGCACAGCCCCTCAAGAGAGGCAAGAAATACTTCAAGTCTTTGACAATTTGTCAAGTTATAAAATGTGGGAAAGAAGTTTGGCTACCTTGCATAAGCCAAACTTTATAAAACTTGCAGCACAGAGGACACCATTCCCAGAAGATTGCCAGAGGACAGGATGGACAAGCCGTGGGCAGACAAGACTGTGGGAATACAGTCTGATGAACTGCAGAACGATAGGAAAGAGGCGCACAAAAAAAAGGAACACAGAGCAGCCCTGCCAGGCACTTGAATCTGTAGCACTTGAACTGGTCAAGAATTCCTAAAATATGTCCATGATGGCCGCCCAGGATTGAGTCTGTCACCAACCTGGCCAGTACATATTAACTTTACAAAGGGCTACACCAGCAATATCATCAGAAGAATATATTTTCAAATGAGATTGTGTAAAATGACCACGGCTAAAGACTTTTGATTAGAAAGTTATGAAAGCATAAAGCCATAGTTTTTTCCTGGACTTGGAATATTCCCTAACAGAAGGGTTACCCAAAGAATATAAGGGAATGTGGTTGGGGAAAAAATGGCCTTAACAGATATCTACAGAGTGGTTCATCGAACAACAGCAGAGAATATATTCTGCCTAGCAGCCCCTAAAACTTTCTCCAAAACAGACAATATTTTAAGCCATAAAGCATGTTTAAATAAGTACAGAATAACTGAAACAAT
The DNA here is from genome assembly GCA_004027915.1 of Capromys pilorides. Taxonomy (NCBI): domain Eukaryota; kingdom Metazoa; phylum Chordata; class Mammalia; order Rodentia; family Capromyidae; genus Capromys; species Capromys pilorides. The sequence continues at coordinate 7,586 of PVKN010039375.1, read as the reverse complement.
CTATTTTACCAGATAACAAAAATAAACTAGAAATTAAAAAACCATATAACTGACTTTTTGTTGGTAAATGATTACCTCTTCAATTGGAGATTAATTAATACATTCATTAGGAACTATAGGTAGACAAAGAAATGGGAGAGCTGTGTCTGACCCAAGGTCAGTCTTTTGGAGAAGATGACTTCATTGGATGTATGGTGGCATCCCCCAAGAGAAAAAGGAAAGTAGGTTGAGGCCTGGGGACTATATCAAGAAGAGAGAACATACAGAGTTGGCCTGGACATCAAAAGTGATACCTAAGCCTAATTGTGTAAAAAGATGGACCTGAAATTTTTAAGTATTGATTGCAAATAATTTCAAGTTGATTGCCAAGGACTTCAGGTGCATGTGATAATGCGGCATCCCCCTAAAGAAGTGGGAGTTAGAGCCAATACCTGTGCCTCGGTAGCAATAAACTTAACTGATAGTCGCAGCACCCAGGTGAAAGTAGTATAAAGGCTTTGCAGATTAACCATAACTTCTGAGTATTCTTCCAAAATGCACAGAGCCCTGTTCCTTACCCAATATAATTATTCCTTAAAAGAACAGTATGAAATTGGATCAGAAACTAGTTTGAGGCATTTAATGAACATATTTAGCTAATTATCAACCCACATATAAACAAAAGAAGCTAACTGAAAACACATCACGTATTTATAAATAGCTTTATCATAATCACTTTCTTCCTCACTGGACACAACACTCAACACACACACACAACTTAAAGCAGGAGAAGTTTTCCAGGGCTCACATTCTCAGCCCATAGTCCACTGGCTCCAACAGTGATATGGCAAAGGGCATTCACATCGTGACAGCCAGGAAGCAGAGAACAAAGTGAAGAGCAGAAAAGAGAGACACACCCTTGCAGGTCAGGCCTTCAGTGACTCGCCTTTTCTGACCAGACCCTACGTTCTAATATCACACTTTGCTATAGCACCTCATGATTCAGTCGCCTTTCAAAAGGCATGCCTGTAAATGCGTGACGCTTCGTGGGAACGTCTAGAAATACACCACGGCAGGTCCAACATGGGAAGCAAGAGGGTGGGGCAGTGATGAACACATGAAAAGAAATCTTCATAAAACCTAAGGAAATAGTATGAGAGACCCTGCTTTTTACATAAGAAATGATATGTTGCAAAAAGCAGGAAAACCAGTTTTATATTATTCATAATACCACTCCCAAACTCAGGTAGCATATGTAGAGATACCACCCACTTAAGCAGAGGAAAACAAGCACAGGACTTAGTTTTCAAATCCAGTGCCTGACCACCATGATAAAACTTACAACATGAGGCATTCTTATAGTTTCAGGAGTATTAATTCCTGTTCTACTAGCCAACAGGCTGGAATAAACCTCAGAGTAGATAAGGACATCAGGATCACACGCCTGGAATGGGATGGCTTGGCAGCCATAAGCTCTGGCTGTGACCAATCACTGCACTGAATAGCACTGATTAATGTTGTAATTAATCCATGCATTAAGCCCTAGCAGCCAAAGGGTTCTGCTGTATAGAGTCATGGGTTTAAGATGGAAGTATTCATGGGTCAAGGAACCTGACAGACAAACCTGCACTGAAACTCTGGACAGGCTTATTTCTATAAGAAACTTTCAAACATAGTCAGACTAGGAAGACTGGATTTAATACCTATGTTGACGTGTAGGCAGCAACTCAGATCCACAAAAGTCAGGAACAACTAGGGAAATATGATATCAAATGGACAAAACATGCTACCAGCAACTAACTATAAAGAGTTAGAGATGGCACAATAGTCTGACACAGAATTCTAACTAGCTATTGTAACAAAGCTCAGTAAATGTCAAGAAAACACAGAGAAATGATTCATAAATTCATCAGAGAAATTTAACAGAAGCATTGAATTAATGTAAAAGTAGCCTAGGATCCAGCTGATTGATAGCCACGGTGGACTTGCACTTCATCTTCAGTTACGGATACTATTCACCTACTCTAAGCAAGATGATTTCTAAGGAAGTTTCTGATCCAGAAATATTACCATGACCCATTTATTAGACACAGCAGACGGCAGATGCTGCATGTTTCACTGACCCTATCCCCATCTTTTTCACTTAAATAGCACAACTGTTGTCATCATCCCACAGTGCCACCACTTTTATTTGTTTACCAGATCATAATATGATACCGGTCCATTACCCTTGAGCTAGTCACCCGTCCACTGACGACTTAATGATGCTATTTGGGAGGACTTTCCCTGCTGCTTTGTGCAGGTGGCTTTCACATTGTTGCATAGACAGTGATGGGAACATCAGTTATTGTCAGGCAATGACTTGCGGGGCATCTTCGGAGTTGCCTAAATGTGAGAAAAAATGACATGTAGTTTAGATACTAAAACAGAAATCGTTTTTAAAGCACCAGAGTTTGAGTACATATTTCACTTTTCTAAGTCCTTTGTTTTCTTTCAATATCATAAAATAACAACACAAAGGTGCTTATTAGGTAGATATTCTAGACTTATGTGCAAAGAAATTGTGGCTCTTGCCATATATTTATAGAAAATTCATAAACAAAAATAATCCTCTAGATATTAATTTTGTGAGATATGCAGTGATCTGGTAAATGGCAATAAAATGCACAGTTATAAACACAGGTGATAATTCTGTAGGAAGTTATTCATACATACATCTTTAAAAATCACTTCAGTTGATGAGGCTGATAGCTCAGGAGTTTAAGCACCTCCCAGGCAAGCACAAGGACTGGAGTTCAATCCCTGATACCATGTACCATGCCATGCCATGCGGTGCCAGCCACTGAAATCAGGCATGGTGGCACACACCTGTAAGCACTGGAAAAGCTGAGACAGAAGGATCACTGTGAGTCTGAGCTGTGTATCAAGACCCTATACTAAATGAATGAAAGATTTTTTAAAAAAAATTTTTAAATCACTTCAGTTGAGTGATTTCAAAAACATAGTACTTCTACAAAAAAAAAAAAAAAAGGAATGTACCATTTTAAATAATGTTCAAATGTAGATAGAACTATCAGGTTTGAAACAGCTCTTAAATGACATCTAGTCCAAAGAACATCTGCTATCTGAATTACCTTTCCAACATTCATCTCAAATACTCAGTTTTGAACATCTCTAACAAGAAAGAACTCATTACTTTCCAAACTTGCAAATGTCATCCTTGAATAATTTTGATGTTTAAAGTATCTATCTTATTAAGCTTAAATCTATATCTGCAATATTTCTAACCCACAAGACATAATAACGTAGTACTTAAAATTTTGCTATGGCAAAGAGAAAAAAATTGAACAAATGCTATTTATTGTATTGACTTCATAGAATCTTCATACTGTCTTTGCTTTCTTTCTGTCATAGATCTGATCAAAGCCAAAGTGACACTAAATATAAATTCCAACTTGCTTTTGTATCCGCAGTCTTATGTCTATGGCAGCACAGTGTCCTGCGTGCACCAGCACTGAAGGTTTACTTCAGAGTTATGTCTAACTTTGAAACCTTCAACAAAGCAAGCTAGCCTAAAATTTACTGATTACAATTGGTGTATCACCAAGATTTACAGGAATACAAAATACAGACTCTTATATATAATATTTTAAATAATCCTGAGCTCTGTTAATACCAATTTAACAGCAGCAATGTTTGAATTCCCGGACTTTTTCTTGCTAATAGTATCAGTGTAACAGTGCGCGCTTATACTGACAACATCCAGTGCACACTTCTTTGGCTGTCAGATGAGAAGATCTCACCTGTTTGGCGATATCTCATTCCTGTTACAGGCAGCACTAGAGTTCAGCCCTGACTCTCGTCCAACTGAAGAGTCTCCTCCTTCCACTGGAAACCTCCTTGGCTGAGTTCCAAACCGTAAAACCATAATTCACTCAAAACCTGCATAGGGAGGGGATTAGCTTCAGAGTTACTTGAAATTTTTAATATTAATAGCTTTATAAGCATATAAAATATACTATAAACATTTTAAAATATCTGTGAAGCACGAAATACTGTAGTATATAAGTATCCTTCACTACGTATAATTCTTTTTTTTCCTGTATTTAGGGCAGGATCTACAGGATCTACAGGTCTCATCAAGTAGATCAGACTCTAGTGATTCTCCTGTTTTCAGCCTCCCAAGTGCTGGAATTACAGGCACGTGCCGCCATGCCCAGTCTCAATCACCCTCTCAGTGTGCCCTGGGGGAGGGGCTGGATGGCACATCAAGGATCAAACCCCAGCCACTGTGCTTTGCCTAAGCAGGCAATTTAGTCCACTGAGCTATCAGATGGTGTTTAACTCATAATAAGAGTTCAATCCATGTTACTATTATTCAGCAAATGATACAGAACACTAAATGAGTATTGGTATGTATATGAATACATGAAATATACATGATGGACACAAATAGGCACACACATACTCACTGCCTAAGTTGCTGTGTCAGGAATTCCCCTGCCTACTACTCTTACCATTCACGTGCTAGGGCCAACTCATCAACCAAGTCTGAACTTACATTTTGATATTTCAGAGAAGTCTTTCCTAAGTCTTACAACCCAAGTTTTCATAGGTATCCTTTATTTTTGTTTTCTAGTAGTTAAGGATACTCAGGATTTTTCAAACATGATACCACTGACTTGGGATCATATTTGGGGGAAAGCAGGGTGTTCTGTGGCCTTCATCCCCTACAAGCCAACTGTATCTCTCTCCCAAGTTGTGACAGCAAACAGCTGTGTCCATTATTGCCATATCTTGTGGTAAAGGAAAAGGATAAAATTTCTCATAAGAAACACTGTCTTATCTTCTTAAAGTTCTTGTTCAATACCCCCTTTCATTTCTATGTCACCACTGAATTCTTAACACTCAGTTTCTGGTGCATAGTTAGCATTTTGTAACTCCACCTTGAATGGATTTACATGGCTTCCACATTAACCCACAACGGCTAGGAAAAATGAAAGTGTCTTAAAGTTATTCCTTATGCCTAGTATAGCATTCTATGCCTACTAAGTAAATGTTTACTGGTGATAACAAACTCAATTCTTAAGGCTTAAGATTTTGGTTATGGTAATGATTTTTATAAGTGATGTATCAATTTTGAAGAAAAAGTGTTCTGCTCATTGATAACTTAGTAAAACCATGGTAAATTGTATGGATTATTCTATCTATCAGGATAGGAACTTTTGCTTACTTGATCAAGGAAGCTGACTTACCAAAACAGATTCAGTCTGATTCCTGTAGAAGTAAATAAATAAATTGCCTCTACTGACCTTCCATAGAAAGCTGGAACTGCCAATGGAATGATAATCTAAGGTTCCAGTCACACCCAGAAATTATGACATCAGAAGATTCTTTGACATAGTTTCCTGCCTGCTAAAAGAGTCAAATGTTTGAATTTATAAACTCCAGCAACAAGCTGAAACTTCGATAACTATTGAATATCTTTAGAATTTGTTCTTGTTGACACTGCCTTTTCCCACAGTAAGCTTACTAACCTATGAAGGAAGACATACAGCTCAATCAATCCACACAGAATTATACATGACTTTTCTAAATTTATGTCCCATTTTCCTCATTCTATCTGCCAGACTTTCCCCTAATAACCCAAATTAATCCAGCATATATACATCCTTATCCCACTCCAGTATCATCAAACAAGCACCAAATTTTCCTGTGTCTGTATTCACATGGGATTCCTTACACTCTGGACTTTTCTATTGCCTTGACTACACTTTCTTTCCTGTTTCCTTAAGAGACCCTTAAAAATCCCATGTGGCAGGAATAATGGCGATTGCAAGAGTAAGAATACATATTGCACTGTCCTTTTCATCCCACTCCCTCACCCCTGTCTTCTCTGCTCATACCATCTCTGCATTTCTCTGGACTGCTCTCCCTCTCCCAACCAGTTCTTGGCTTCTGTACCAACAGCTTACCTCACAAAATGTCTGCCCTACTTGGTAGTGCTGAAGCATAACTCTTATGGCAATAAATGAATATTACTCTTCCTTTGGCCAGTGTTATAGTTTGTACATAGATGTCCCCCTCAAAGCCTCATCTGCTTACATGAAGTGGGCTTTTGGAGCTGGCTGGATCTATGCAATGTGATGCTAGGATTAAGAGTATATGATCCTTCGTTCTTAGTCCACTCATTGGACTAGCATATTTCTGAGTGAGGAAAATGGGAAGACCTACTCTGTATAGGAGGTACCACACAAAAGCTTTAGAGGCTGAATGGGATACAAAGGAAGGGAAGGATTGCTTCACTGCTACTTCTGCTTCTGCTGCTGCTGCTGCTGCTGCTGCTTGCTGCCTCTTGCCTGCTGGCTTCTTCCTGCTCTGCTATGGGCTGCTTTTTCTCTCTAATGCCCCTCTGCCACAACACCCTGCTTTGGAGCCAGCTGACTATGGATGGAAACTTCAACAAACTGTGAGCCAAAATTTAACCTTTCTTCTTTAATGTGTGAATATTGGGTATTTTGTCTCAGCAATAAGAAGAGTAACTAAAATGGTCAATTTTTCAGTTTTAAAAGCTATTTACTAAATTACTAAATGCTAGGAAACTTTTTATTTGACCTAAATCTTTAATTAATTTCTCGTTTTGAAATTCTATATCACTGTTTTTAATGTTTTTTCTCTTCAAAAATTTTTTAAATCTTTTATTACTACTATATATCATGCTACATTCCTACTGTTGTGTTTTCATGATTTATATTGTAGAAAATTGGCACTGTACATCAGAATTCAATTTATATAAGATAAAATCTGACCTCTCCCCTCTTTTTCTTATAGGGTGCTACCTCTGAATAAGTTGATCACCATGTTACCTTATAGAAATCTAAGATTAACTTACTGTATCACAGAGAAAATGAAATAATGGTAATTATTGCTAGATAATACATCATTAGAACCCTACACATTTGCTCCTTGTAATGGTAAATTTTCAGTATTACATTTTAAGAGGAGGTAGAAGTGGGGAAATGATGAATTTTAGCCTAAGAAGTAAATGTGATGTTTGGTAGGTCGGGACTCTCCCACTTGGCTTCCCAGGCACCCTGCCTCCGATCTGTCTCCCCCTTGGCCCCACAGAGAGCCAAACCGAAAACCAAAGAACAGGTCCACCTGACTTCGACCAGGGCAAACAATCACAGAGACTCTTTGTTAACATTAAAAATCCCCCATAGACCAGGTAACCCTGCTAAGATTAGCTCTCCCTCAGCTGTTCCAGCCCATGATCACTCTCCCTAAAAGATCTTATAGTCTCCTGTCCCCACTTTGTTTATGGGTCTTGGTCCACTAGACAGCTAGCCTGCTTACTGTCCCTAATAAATGTACTTGTGTCAGAATGCTTGGTCTGGTTGATTCCATGAGTTTGTACCTAACAATGTTGACACTGTGTTAGCTCTGTAATTCTAAGCAAATCTCTAAAAGTTCATATGTAAAATTGTAAGAAAACTACAAAACAAATATCTTGCCTTTAATTCCCATAATTTTCCACTATTTTTTAACAAGTTCTTTTGGCACAAATTGTGCCAATTTTCTCATACAGTAACACAATGAAAACAAGC
>PVKN010039374.1:0-10878 GCA_004027915.1 Capromys pilorides | reverse complement strand
TTATATAGCACTTACAAAATTTGCATATAGTGCTTTGTGAGTTAGGCACTGTGTGTGTGTGCATTAGTGAACTCAGTACTTACCAGTGTCTTGATAGATACACAGACTGGTTTCATTTTGTTTTTGAGACAAGGTCTTAAGACTGGTTTTGGTTTTTCTGAGACAGGATCTTGCTGTCTAGTTCAGGGTGGTCTTAATCTCACTATGTAGCTGAGGCTGGCCTCAAACTCATGGCAATCTTCCTGCCTCAACCTCCTGAGTACTGGGATTACAGGGATGTGCTACCACACCCAGCTCTATTCTTATTTTAAAGATGAGGAACCTGAGACTTGGAGAGATTAATGATCCAAATTTATATTCCTGGCTGTCTGGTAGTAGTGTTCATTTCTTTTCCAGCTATGCTTAGTCTGCATGATGATACTGTTTTAAATATCTTTGGCTCAGCTTTGGACTATGTCTTTTATAATCTTAATATAAACTGGCCCGTTTCTGGTACTGTCATTTTTTTAAAGGACTCCTCCACTTCACTGGAAACCAGATTCTTGCTGGCGGATAACCTGTACTTCAAAGCTTGGGTTCCTCCTACTGATAAAGTGTATTTGTGGTTGGGGGTAAGTAAATGTTATTTGACGTTCTCTGATATTTTGCCCAGCAAAAAAGTGTTGCTTGAGCTGTGTAACGTGTTAATCTCCCATTCATTGTAGAATGAGTGAAAAGTCAAAATTACAGCTGTCCAAGAACATGGTGACGATAACAGCGAAAACATGCTGCAGTCTCTCCTAATTAAGACAAAGCTGCCCAAACCCTACTTCTTCTCCAACTTATGTCTTGTCTCTGTTAAGGGAGGGCAATAGAAGTAAAATAGAAAGTACTGCTGAACTTCCAATAAATTTTTCTTTTGTGAAAGAGCTTAAGTTTTAGAAAGAATCCTCTGAATTTAAGGGAAAATATTATGAAAACTTTGAAGTTAGTATCCATTAAAAAAAAAAAACTACACATTTCAATTTAGGATCATTTTGTAGACCTTATCTATGATTTTCCTTTTTTGCTCCTTTCAAGCCTTGGTTGTCTAACTAGCTCTCCACAGGTCTTAAAATCCCCGTATGCAGTGGCAAGATATACTTTACCCTTACTGCTGTCCTGTGAAATTGTCCCTGAGAAGTGTTCCAGTGCTATGACACATGGGCTGATTTGCATGGGGAAATTCACTTCTCTTTCCTTAGTTCAGCCTCCTGATTTTATTCCTTGCAGTATTTTCAGAGTTTGTGTAAACCCTAATTCCCATACTTGTTTTGGTCTTAGTTCTATATTTAAAAAGTAAGATGATGTTTCTAGGGTTTACTTTAGTCTCTTGAAGCATAGAAACTACATCTGAATATGTGTTGAATGGTTATCAGCATTTTTATAGAAATTGTATAAGCTTTTGGTTCATAAAATATTCTACATTATCTGTTATACAGTTAGGGATGGCTCACAAGCTAAAGTATTAATTAATGAATTAATTTTGGTGGTCCTGTGCACTGAGCTACACATACAGCACTTTATTACTATTTTTATTTTGAGCTAAGGTCTTGCTAAGTGGTACGTGCGAGATACAATCTTCTGATCCTCTAGCCTTAGTCTCCCAGAATGCTGAGATTAGGTATGTTGCACCCATATCCAACTCAGGAAAGGTGTGTGTGTAGAATGTGATTTTGCACCTAATTTTTTAGTTAACATTTAAAAAAAAAATCTTTTTATTTATTTATTTGTTTATTTATGTGGTACAGGTTGTTGCTGTGCGGCTCAGACTTGTAGTGATCCTCCTATCTCAGCCTCCCTAGTGCTGGGATTACAGGCGAGCACCACCTTGCCTGGTTTCAGTGGCCAGCACAGTGTGCCTAGGGCTCTGGGGTCAGCATAACATGTGGTACCAGGGATTGAACCCAGGTCCTTGTACTTGTCAGGCAGGTGCTTAAACCACTGAGCTATCTCCCCAGTACCTCTATTTACATTTTTGGCAATAATAAATATACATGTGTTTGATCTTTGTTTTCAGCATCTTTGCTCTTCCTTGTTTTCAGGTATTAGGTCTTTTTCACTTTCTTATGATTTCATATGGCTTCTTCTCTGTGACCTTGTATTCTCTCTTGGAGTTATTCTAATTTATTTTGTCTACTCTTTTAAAATTTTTTCTCTTTTTATTTCCTTGCTGAATTCTTCTATCTCTTGGCATCTTTTTGTTTTGTTTTATTTTATACTTCTTAGTTGAATGTTTGAATCCAGATTTCTTCTGTAGACCAGCATTTGCCACAGTCTTGTTGAGGAGAAAATTTTGTCCTGGTATTTGTTGTTTAGTTGGTATGTAACAAATAAAGTAGAACTTGTTGGTGTCAGTGGCCACATGACTTGTTATCCTTTTCAGCTAAAATAGTTTGACACTCATTGTACCTTTCAAAAGCAATTAACTGCAAGTACCAAGGTGCAACTGTACAACAAACTAGATGGCATTTTTCCCCTATTCCTCTTTTTTTTTTATTTCATGAGTACATGTTCACAGTACATACTTACATTTATCATGGGGAGTTTGAACATATACATAACACATTTTAATTGTTGCTTAGATGGCTTTTTGAGTTTTAATAATCTTTATTTTATAAGTTAATATCTACATTACAGGAAATAATCAAAGAACAAAGTCACTCACAGTCATAAGCAGCTTAGCTGAATGTATTCTTCTAGGTCTAGTGTGTACATATAGGACATGCCATTTTGTGTAACTGAGTTTGTATAGTGTACCTCATGCTTTTCCATACATCATGACTTCACCAGCTTAAAATCCTAAAGCTACAAGACTTTTTTTTTGTAGTTTAGGAAAGGGTCTACCATGTGTTCAGGGTCTCACTGCTAGATCAGATGGTAGTGATCTGCCTGTTTACAGCCTCCCAAGAGCTGGGATTACAGGCATGCGCCACCACACGCAGTCTCACTTGCCATCTGAGCAGACCCTGGGGGCGGAGCTGGCACAGGAGGCCCAGGGATGGAACCCTTGGCCTCCTGTGCCTGCTTGCAGGTGTTTTAATCTAATGAGCTATTTGGCCAGCCCTTACAAGACTATTTTTGATAACAAACACCACATTACACCAACTCAATCTGAGAAAAAATTATTAAACCTGCCTTTCTTAGGAACAAAAATTTCACTCAAGATAAAAATGACAATAGGCCTCTAGCTTTCTAGCTTCTGTATGGGCAAAGTTATAATTACAGTACTGCATTTAGATGGCTTTAACAACAAAAATTTGTTGTCTGTGGTTTTAGAGGCCACAAGTATGAGATCAACCCTGGGATCAGCGTTAATTCCTTCTGAGGGTTGTCAGGGAAAATCTGATCTAATCCTTTCACTTAGCCTCTGGTGTTTGCTAACAATCTTTGGTATTTTTAAAAAATGTTTCTTATTTATTTATTTATTTATATTTTTAAAAATCTTATTAGATTTTATTTTATTTGAAAGAGTAATCTTTGGTATTTTTTTGATGTATAGATGTTTCACCGATATCTGCCTTCATCTTCACATATGTGACACGTATATCAAAATTTCCCCTTTTTATAAAACCATCAGCTACACTAGATAATATCCTACCCTTATGATCTTATTTTAACTTCATTACCTTTGTAATGACTGTCTCCAAATAAGCTCACATTCTGAGGTACTCAAGGTGCAGAATTTCAGTGCATTTTTGGTGAGGAGAGACAGTTCATTCTGTAGAACTGTATTTAACATGAGCTTGTGCTCACATGTACCCAGGGTTAGGGCTTCAATGTGTCTTTTAGCGGGCATAGTTCAGCTCATTATATAACATGCTAATTCACTTTCTTGTTTCTGTCTCTACTTTCCTAAAGCCTTTCCAGCACAGCAGGCAGACTGATACATTAAAATCTGTTCATTAGTCTGTCCAAAATTTTCCAATGATTTCTCATTTCATTCCGAGAAAAATTCTGAGCTGTCTGACAAGCTCCTACACAGCTTGTTATTCTCTGATATTTACCTTAACTAATGCTTTTCTTATTGGCTACACACAAAGGATTTTTTACTGGGCCTAGACCATGCCGGAAATGGCTCTGCTGCAGAGCCTTTATTCTGGCTCTTTCCTTGGTTTGAGCTGCTAGAATAATATTTTTTAATCTTTTACTTATTTAGTATAGGGTCTCTCTATGCAGTTTGGACTTGTAGTGATCCTCCTGTCTCAGCCTTCCCAGTGCTAGGGTTACAGGCGTATGCCATCACGCCCAGTTTTGGTGGGACACCTGGGCAAGCTAGTCAGGTGCTTAGACTGCTGGGCTATCTTTCCAGCCCCCAAAATAATATTTTTTAAATATGTCAGATTATGTCCCTTCTCTGCTCAGGATGCCAATAGTGTCTCCTGTCACAGTTAGACTCATTTCCTCATTCGCTCCACCTGACTTTTTTTTTTTTCGGGACCAGGGTTCAAACTCACGACCTTGCACTTGCCAGGCAGGCACTTGTGCCACAGAGCTATGTCCCCATGCCCTTCCATCTGACTTTTCACTGAGAATCGCATGGCTTTTTTTGTGAGTAGGCATGGAAATACTTTGGTTTTGTTGGCTTCTTAATATTTTGTGCTAGCACTATATTATAATACTCTAAAGTTTTTTTTCCATGTTTCTTATATAGTGAATAGTGCTGTAGCAAGTATGTTTGTGCATATTAACTCATAAAGACATTTTTGAATGTCTCTTTGAGATAGGATTCTTGTGTCTGAGAATAAATGTGTATATCATACTTAATATTTTGACAGATATATCAAATTTTCTCCAAAATGACTATACCAATTTGTATTTCTCAAAAGGTATATAAAAACATTCTTTTATTAGCTGGATGTGGTGTTGCACACCTGTAGTCGCAACTCTTGGGAAGCTGAGGCAGGAAGATTGCTGTTGGTCCCAGGCCAGCCTAGATAGACTACATAGTGAGTTCAAGACCACCCTGCAGTACATAGCAAGATACCATCTCAAGTAAAAGGAAAATAAATATATCCTTTTGTTGACCACCTCACCCACATTTTTAGAATGTTGCTAGTTTTGCAGGTGTAAATGGCATCTTACTGTTGTTTGACAGGGTGCTCATTTGTATTTCTCTTCTGTTTGCCTGCATAGTGTCCATGGCTCATTTTTGTGTTGAATTTTTTGTTTTTTATTTTTCTTTATATATTACATATATCTGGGTGCAGTATATATGTTATTTGTTGCATATATATTTCCTTTTGATTTGTCATTTGCCTTTTGTTTTTAGTACTTGTAGAGAAATTTTAAGTTTTATTGATCAATTTATCAGATACTTGTAATTTTAACAGTGCATTCCTGTCACCAAATTTGCTAGCATTTTCTTGTTTCTAATATTTTAAAATGTATTAGTTAAAATTTTAAACTTGTTCCTGTGACAACAAATTATAAAACTTACTAAGGATAACATAAAAAGACAAAGTACTTGATAGAACAATGAAATGAGTGACACCTAAATAGAGGAGATATCCAATAGCCGACAGCCATATGAAAAGGTTGTTCAGATTTATTAGGGTAGGTACAAATTAAGAGTACAATGTACTTTGACCTTGTACCCTCCAGAATGACAGGGCAATATAGACTGAGTATCCATCTTCCCCCACCCCCCAACCCCCTGCACACTAGGAATTGAGCTCAGGGCCTTGTGTATGCTAGGCAAGTACTTTGTCAGTAAACTGTATTTCCAGCCTTTTTTGTGTAAGACAGTATCTTGCTGTATGGTGAAGGCTTGCTTTGTTTTGTTTTATTTTCTTTTTGTTGTAAATTTTAAAGAGATCCAGGCATGGTGGTACATGCCTGTAATCCTAGCACTGGGGAAGCTGAAAATAGGATCACTATGACTGAGCTGCATAGTGAGACCCTGTACCAAATACATTAAAAAAATTGTGGAAGAGAAAAAAAACAAGACAACAAAAGACAATAAAAAGATAACAGAATTTCAAAACAAGATGATAGCAAATTACTGATAGTTGTTATATTACATATTGTTGTCTTCAAAATATTTGCTGAGATTACCAGATCTAGGTATGCAAGATTGATCAAACAATTAAACATTAGTTATTCCTTTCAATTAACCAATAGAAATACATAATAAATTATCTTAGTTATCATATATATATATATATATATATACATATATATATATATTAGTGGTGGTAAACCTATGACGCATGCATTGTTTTTTTGTAAGACACAAAAGATTGACATGTTTTTTTTTTTTCTAAACTAAAACTTCAGTATCCAGGTTTAACTGCAGTGTTGGCACTTGGAAACAAGCAAGTGGGTTTTGGGTTGCAGTTTGGGTACATGTCTCTAAAAGGTTTGCCATCTCATCAGAGTCACAAGTTCCAGGGATTCAGGTGAGGCAGCCTGGGCTCAGAGTCATAATGCTGACAGTAGAGAAGTCAGTCACAAAAGAACATGTAGTATGTCATCCCATTTATGTGAAATTCAAGTATAGGCAAGTCTGTACTGTTATAATTCAGGATAATGGTTACTTTCGGCATAAGGATGCTGTAAGGAAAGGGTGGCTTTGTGAGTGTTAGTGGTGATGTGTTCCATAATGTAAATGCCAGTTTCATGGATGTGTTAAGTTTGAAAATGCTTTGAGCTATATACTTATCATATACATATTTTGCTAGGTGTGTATATGTTTAATTATAAACAAAAATTAAAAACTGTACAAACCAAATTGGAAATTAATGCACCTCTTGTCACTTAGGGTTCAACAAAGGAAATAGAACCAGTAGGATAGATATAGCCAGCCTAAACATTAATTTGTGTGCTAAGATACAAGTTGATGTATGTATTTGTATGTAGTAATTCATCAATTCATACTGTTGCTGCCTGTTCAAATTAAGGATAAGAGTTTTACTGAATTTGTTTTTCTCTTCTATTCAAGAGATTTTGTTCTTCAAAAATACCAGGAGTAGGGACTGAGGAGATAGCTGAACGGCATAAGTGCCTGTCTGGCCAGCACAGGGTCCTGAGTTCAAACTTCAGTACCCCCCCCCAAATACTAGGAGTGATAGAATTAAACGTTGTTAATTTGCTTTATTATCGGATACAAGGCACACTTATAATAACACTACCCAGGGCCGGCGAGATGGCTCGGTGGTCTAAAGCACCTGCTTAGGCAAGCTTAGGTAACCTCAGGGACCACGGTTTGATCCCCAGCACTACATGCAGTGCCAGCCCCACCCCCAGGGCAGGCTGACCTGGCCATAACATTGAGTAAATAAATAAATAAATAAAATAAAAATAATACCACCCAACACTGTTACCACTGACTTTTGTGTGTACTTTTCCTTTCCTTTCTCATTCTTTTTTCTTTTTGGTGTTGGGGATTGAACTCAGGACCTTGCACTTGCCAGGCAGGTGCTTATGTCCCCAGCCCACTTTTCCCATTCTTTACAGAAGTTTACACATATTGTTAGAGCACAGAGCCATTGTATGCTCTGCATGCTCTCATGCTCTCATGCTCTTGTTCCTTTCATTCGTCCTTATTCTCTGCATAAATATGTATCGGATGCATATTGCTATCTTCATGGTGATGTCCCTCTTGTTAATTTACTTATCTGATACTCATTCTCTGGTATATTCCTTTAAGATTTATGAGAAGAGTATGCCATGTCCTTCATACTTGAAGTTTTGTTGGATGTAGAATCATTAACTCACACTTTTTTTTTCTTGAGCACTTTATACATTTATACATTGCTTCATTTTCTTGCGTTAAAAGGGTTGTTGTCAAAAAGTCTGATGACGAACTGATCTTTTTCTCTTTATAAATGACTTACTCTTTTGGCCTGGATGCTCAAAGAACTTCTGAGTTAATTGCCCCCAGGAGTAGTGTGCCCCTGTGTGTGTGTATATGCCCGTGTGCACATTTGTGTGTGTGTGCACCCACCAATGCACATATTTATGTCGGTAAAATATGTGTAACATATTTTGTGTAACATTTCAAGAACATTTTGTTGAACTGAACTGTTTAGGATTTTTTTCTGGTCCCCAGCTTTGGTTTTCTTCTTTAGAGATTCTTATATATATATTTATATTCAGTCTTCATCTATGTTTAACACTTGTTAATACTCATTTCTTTTTAAATTTTCGATAAATTTTCTCATATTCTTTATATCTTAAGGTGGTATATGTTGCAATTATTTGACTCTGTATTTCTTCCACTTTAAAATTTTCTGAAGTAAAATGTTCTTTAATTTCTGAATCTTTCCTGAATTCTGTCACCTTATTTCAGGATTTCCTAATTTTGATTTTGTTCATTCTTTGATAACTTGTGTCATTTTCTTAATGATATTTATCTTTTTTGGATATACATTATGTACTTTTCATTTATTTTGAGGACGTGTATTTTTGGATTTGACTTTGCTTTATTTGTATGGACTTTTTAAAAGTATTTGGTACAGAGTCTCACTACGCAGCTCAGACTTAGAGTGATCCTCCTGTTCTCAGCCTCCCCAGTGCTGGGATTACAGGCGTGCCCTACCACACCTGGTCCTGGTGGCCAGCTCAGTGTGCCTGGGTGGGGTAGCACAACCTGTGATGCTAGGGATTGAACCTGGTCTCTGTGCTTTCCTAAGCCAACGCTTAGTCCGCTGAGCTATCTTGCTGGCCCTGTATGGACATTTTTATGTAAAATTAATTTTCCTGAACTTTTAGAAGGTAATAATGATACTAGAGCTCCTTATTTTGGTTGTTCATGTAAAGTGAGATCCTTTTGTCCCTATCTCTGGATTCTATTCCCACGTTGAAGATTCTCTTCAGTGTGTGGACCCTATGTGTGAGAGAGTTCATAGAATCTAGATTTCTCTAGCCCCTTCAGACTTTATCCAAGACCCTTTCAGTCTTCTGAAAAAATTACTACTTTATTTGTACTTGGGTACAGTGTGATCTCTCTCTCTCTCTCTCTCTCTCTCTCTCTCTCTCTCTCTCTCTCTCTATTAGTGATCAAATCAGGTCATTTAATATTTCTATTTCCCTGCCATTAGTTTATGTTTGGATACCTTAAGTTCCTATACTTTTTCATAAAATCTATAATAGATTATTGTGAACAGCAGTTACCCTGCTGTGCTTTGTTAGCTGTTATCCCCTCTCCCTCTGTTCCCACACTCTGTCCTTCCCAGCCTCTCATAATTACTAATCTGTATTCACATTGACTTTTAAAGAATCCACATATGATTTGTCTTTCTTTTTCTGATTGGAACTGCTGTGATCTAGTAAGCTTACTGACATCTTGCATACTTTGTTATTTTAGAGGTCTTCTGCTAGATTTCTCATTGCTTTCCTCTGCTTACTTCTGTACAAATGTTCATGTCTTGGTTTCTAATGTTAACCAAATGACTTGATGAAATTTAAAAACTGCCATTGTTGCTATCATCTTCCTATAACTGTCTGGTTTGGCTTTATTAATTTTGAGTCCTAGTTAACTTGGAAATTATTTTAATAAATTCCATGAAGGAAAGTGTTAGCTTTGATTTTCTCTCAAATGGATAGCTAATAGTCCCAGCAACATTGGTTTAATTGTTGTTTCTCTCTTTACAGATTGGGTTTCCCTTCTTGCCTTGATGCAGTTTAGGGTTTTATTCACTTTGTCTGTTGCTGATCACTATCAAAATGAACAAGGAGTTACTTATGCAAAGAGTTTAGGGTTTTCCAGGCAGTGTAACAGCAAGATCAGAGTCTCTCAAAGCAGAAACTAGCTTGAAGGGACAGAAAGAAGTCAGTGGTTAAGTGCAAGTTTAAGCAAGACCTGTATAGCAAAACATGTAACTTGTATCTTCCAAGGTCAATAAAATCCCCTCATGATTTACTTTAGCACTGTACATGGTTCTAAACTACTAACCTGTTTTGAAACTGTCTCATTGCTATTTCTTTCTCATTAAAGTTAACTTAAAAAAAAACGACAAAGTAATACATACACACTTTTGGTTTGATTTGACAGACCACATAGTCTTCCTCCCTACTTCTCATGTCTGCCTCTGTAGCAGGAAAGATAAGGCAGTGGACTGCATGTACCCTGAGGGCAAGTAATTGAAGGCACCTGCTGTAACCTGTAAAGCACTGTGTAAATGTTGAATAATTGTCATGACTTTCTCTCTTCAGGCTAATGTAATGCTTGAGTATGATATTGATGAAGCTCAGGCTTTGTTGGAAAAGAATTTATCAACTGCCACGAAGAACCTTGATTCTCTTGAGGAAGACCTTGACTTTCTTCGAGATCAATTTACTACAACAGAAGTCAGTATCCTTCTTTAAAAAAATGAAAGAGAACACAGAAATTTTAAAAATTATTTTATTCCTTTAATAGAATGTTCTTAGGTTAATATGAGCACAGATTTAATAGCATATTTGAAACTAATAAGTTTGCAGATAGATTAATGAATCTGAAATGAGATAGTGTAAAATTTCACATAGGTGAACAAATGTTTTTCTTTCAAATGTTTTCTGAAGACACCTTTATGGCCAGTTAAATAGTTTAATCCTCCAAGCATTAATTAAGAATCTTCTGTGTTTCTGCAACTGGTAATCCATAGGGCATAGAAGTCAGTGTTATGAAAACCAAATTATAAAGTGTTTCTCTATTAAAGCTACACGTGGAAAGAGCTTAATGATAACTACATAGTGAACTGTTTAGTAAGTTCACATCGTATATAACCCCAAGGTAATTTAAGGTTTGGAAGACCATTGTGAGCTAGAGGCCTTTGTTAAGATCGTGAAACTTAGACTGTTTTTAGAGGTCATGTAGAGAAAAGGTGAAGTGAGATATTCTGGTCAAAAAGGTAGACAGGCATGTTGAAACCAGAC
>PVKN010039373.1:0-10892 GCA_004027915.1 Capromys pilorides | reverse complement strand
ATTAAATAAATAAATAAACAAATAAATAAATTTTTAAGAAAAGATGATCAAACTCAAGAGTGTCTGACAGGTTCCAGCCCAAGTATAAATCGCTGAACTCTTATGGTGGTCTAACATGGCTAAAGCCCAAAATCGACAGCTTATCCTTCCAGTGACCACTTCTTTCCTCATGCCCACCCCAGCTCTGAATACAAGTTCATTTTTCCTTTCCTGTGTGCACAAGGGAGCCCCCAGTCAGCTCTTTATGTGTCACTACTCCCCACCCCAATTCCTCCCTTAGCAAAGTCTATAAAATCCCAGCTCGATCTCAGGTCAGAAGATCCCTGCCGTCTTCCCATGATCCTCTCTGTGTCCTCAATAAAGGCCTTTCTTTTCTTTCGTCTTTCTGTTGTGCTGAAAAGTCTAACAGTATCCTCTTGGTGAAGTTCTACTTGGCAAGGAGAAGGACCCCACCATACCCCGCCCTGGCACCAGGACGCCTTTCACGGGCGTGGTGCTGGGAAGACAGCAGACTCAGCACCTCAGCAGTGGGCTTTCATGCACAAAGGGATGGAGAGCTGGTCAGGGGTTGCCTGGAGGTGGGACGCGCAGGGAGGACAGATTGGAAGGGGGCTGGCAGGTGGAGACTGTGTGTGATGGAGCAGGCTCCAGATTTCAACCAAAATTATCAAAACATTGACCTGTCAAAATTCAGAGGAGACTGGGTACAGTGGCATACACCTATAACCTCAGCACTGGGAGGCTCAGTCAGGACAATCCAGAATTTGAGAC
This sequence comes from Capromys pilorides, assembly GCA_004027915.1. Taxonomy (NCBI): domain Eukaryota; kingdom Metazoa; phylum Chordata; class Mammalia; order Rodentia; family Capromyidae; genus Capromys; species Capromys pilorides. Next base: position 10,121 of record PVKN010039373.1, on the reverse strand, counting down.
CAGCCTGGTCAACATAGTAAGCTCTCATCTCAAACAAAACCTCAGAGAAAGCTGGGCATGGTGGCAAATACCTATAATACTCCCTCTCTGGAAGGCTGAGGCAAGAGGATCACCATGAGTTTGAGGCCATCCTGGGTTACATAGTGAGTTCAAGGCTGGTGTGAACTACACAGTGAGATACTGTAGCAAAATAATAATAATTTTTTTCTCTTTTAAAAAAAAATTTTGAGACAGGGTCTTGCTAAATTGTCCTGACTGAGATGGAACTAGGAATCCTCCTGCTTAGCCTCCCTAGAGCTGGAATTTCACATCAAGCTGACATTTTCACTTTATTCTGGGTTTCTTTTCTTTTCCTTTTTTTAATGTATTTAGTACAGGGTCTACAGAGTTTCACTATGTAGGTCAGTATATGTGCTGCCAAAGTGAGCACTCACTATGTAGATCAGACTTGTAGTGATTCTCCTGTTTTCAGCCTCCCAAGTGCTGGGATTATAGGCACGCATCGCCATGCCCAGCCTCAGGCGTGGGGCGGCACGGCACACCAGGGATCAAATCCCTGCCACTGTGCTCTGCCCAAGCAGGCGCTTTAGTCTGCTGAGCTATCTGGTCAGCCCTTTCGCTGGGTTTCTTGTGATGCCGCCCATTACAAGTCTGGGAGCTGCTGATCTATTTCAGCACTGCCACCAGTGGTTCTCTTACAAGTCCAGAGTCAAATCATGTCACTTCTCTACTCAAAGCCCTCTGAAGGGGTGGGGTGTGGCTCCCAGTGGGGCTCTTGCCTAGCATGCGCAAGGCCCTGGGATTCCCAGTACTACAAAAATAAGGAAAAAGAAAGAAGGAAGGAAGGAAGAAAGGAAGGAAGGAAGGAAGGAAGGAAGGAAGGAAGAAAGAAAGAAAGAAAGAAAGAAAGAAAGAAAGAAAGAAAGAAAGAAAGAAAGAAAGAAAGAGAGACAAAAACCCTCTGGTGGTGCCTGGTTTTACTCAGGAAATAATGTCTCCTTTCTGGCCTGCCTTCCCAGCTCTTCTCTCCATCCCTCTATCCAACTGGCTTCTTAGTTATTTTCTGCGACACAGCAGCCACGAAGCTGCCTCGGGGCCCTTGCCTGGTTCCCGTCCTTCCCCTGATGGTATGGCTCACTCCCTCACTTCCTACACATCTCTGCTCAGATGTCACTGTGTCACTGTCCTGTTTATAACAGCACAGCAAGGACCCCTTCCTCATTCTTCCTTGCTTTCCCTTTCCCAGGGCATTCACTGCCATCTAACCTACTGTGTGTCCTAGTCTTTGTTTATTGTCCCTGCCCAGACACCCGCCCTAGAAGTCTCTGTCCTTGCGTTTGCCTCATTGTAACTACTGCCCTTGTTCTTGATTACTTATCCACTCAGGGACAGTATCTGGAAAAGGGCTCCTTCCAGCAGTAGGTGTTGGTAAGTGTTTCATTTCTGGTGGCCGCGCTAATCAGTGTCATTAGCCTCTGTCTGGATGTAGACAGAGCTCTTGTGCTGTCTTGGTCTTTTTGGTGGGGGAGGGGGGCCTGGGATTGAGCTCAGGCCCTTGCGCTTGCCAGGCAAGTGCTGATTCTACTGAGCTATCTCGCCAGCCCCTCTTGTGTTGTCTTAACCAGGCACTCAAGCACCACGTTCTCCCTGAGACCTTCCCACTCCACCTGTGCCCAAGTATCCTAGGCTTCATTTCATGAGGCGGGATCGGCCCCAGAGAGCAGGAGATTCATCCCTCCTCCCATTCAGTTCTGTCACTTTAAGCACTGGTTCCCTGGTCTGACAGTCTGTTCCCGGTAACCTAGTAACACTCTTGCTTCTCTAGCTCCTGGCCAGGCACATGCTAATGTCTATTTATTTATTTTATGGCTGGCTCAGCCTACCCTGGTGCCAGGGATCGAACCGCAGTCCCTGCAGTTGCCTAAGCTTTCCTAAGCAGGCGCTTTAGACCACTGAACCATCTCGCCGGCCCAGGCACATGCTAATGTCTTTTGCGTGGGTTTTAAGGTTTTTCAAGAGGTCTGCACTCAGGAGCTACCAAAGTAAAAAGGATGGTTTTGTGTCTTAGGAACTGCGGTTCAAACGCAGGTCCAGACAGCTCTGAATTGGTGTCCCCAGGAAGGCAGGCGGAGTGGGCTCCTATGGGGAGCCCTGCAGGGCTTAGCTCCTACACTGAGTGCTGAGAAGGAGCAGGGACCATGTGGCTGACTGAACAGAAGCGAAGCTGAGTGTGGTGGTGCATGCCTGTAACTCTAGCACTCTTGGAGGCTGAGGCAGGAGGATTGCAAGTTCAAATCAAGTCTGGGCAGGTTGGCAACTTAGCAAGACCATCTCTCAAAATAAAATACAAAATAAAAAGGGCTGGAGATGTAGCTCAGTGTCAGAGCATACCTGTGTTCAGTCCTCAGCGCCCTAAGAAAAGAAAGACAAGGGAAGCATGCGTGAGCAGAACGGAAATGTCTACCACACAAGAGCCATTGACTTCTTTTGTTTGTTTTTTTGAGACAGTCTTGAACTCCGTAGCCCAGGGTGGCTTTGAACTTGCAGCAATCCTCCTGCTTCAGTGTCCTAGGAGTTGGGAGTATAGGTGTGTGCCACCATACCCAGCTCATAATTTTCCTTTTGTTTTCAAAGATTGCAGTTCTTCAGGGCCGCACTCCAGGCCAGCCATCCACGGCAGAGCAACGCACCTGTATGCTCCGTGCTACACTGAGTCGGATGCTGCGCCATGAGGCGAGCCTGGCTCCCTGGGACCCAGCTGTACTGTGGCCCTGTGGCCCACTCTGCTGGTGGACCCTGCTGGGACCATCCTGATGGTTCAGAGCAATACCAGCAGCGCCACACCTCCTCACCACGCTATTGTCATGACTGATCTCCTGGCTGTATTTAATTTAGCTATTAAATATTTTATTTGCTATTTGGTATTGTAGTTGAGTCCTAGATGAGATGGGGGGGTGGTGAGGGGGGAGGTGGAGGTAGCCGGTTAACAAGGTCTGGCTGCTTGTCATAAAGAGTTAACAGTAATTAAAGAAGTGAATCGGGGCCGGCGAGATGGTTCAGTGGTCTAAAGCGCCTGCTTGGGAGGGCTCAGGCAACTGCGGGGACTGCAGTTCGATCCCCGGCACCACATGCTGCGCCAGCGCCACCACCAGGGCAGGCTGAGCCAGCCACAAAAAATGAATAAAATAAAGAAACAAACACAACAAGCAAACAAACAAACAAACAAATAAATAAATAAATAAATAAAAGAAGTGAATGGTGGGGAAGCCAAGGAAAGGGGCCCTGCTGGGAAGCAGAACAGCAGTCCAGTGCCTGAGAGTCTCTCTCTCTCTCTGAAGGGCGACAGAGGCTGTGGGTTGTACATGGAGAGCCTGGAGCTATGTAGCTGGCGATCTTGATCAGGCAGTGGCCGGTCTGATCTTTGGCTCTGGATGGTCAGACGAGGACTTGTGAGCAGGGAGAAAGGCAGAGGTACCCCAGTGGGGTGGCAGTGAGGGGGATTTTGCCTCCAGTCACAAGCTGTTTAGCCATTACACTTATTCCTGAAACCTGAGGGGACTTCCCCAGGACAGTGACTCAGAGAAAGGACAAGTCAGAACAGAGGCAGAGGCCACGCTTTGACCCTGCGCTGGTGACACTGTCACAACCTTATGTCTGCTTGACCCAGCTGAATGTCTGCCCTGCCCTCACTTTGTTTATGTTTGCAGACAGAGGTCTATAGGCCACAAGTTCCTCGTCCAATATTGACTGGATCTCAGGGGGTGGCCAGTGTGGCCAGCAGGTGACCTCAGCCTGCTAGACATCAGATAGTCGAGTTCATGTTCCTAAAAATCAGAGAATGAATGCTAAGGGACAACAGAGGCTAAGTAAGAGTGGGAAAGCTTTACTGAGAGACAGAGCTCTTGAGCAACAGGAGGTCACCTGTTACCAATGAACCCACTTCTCAAAGAACTCTTTAGAGCAAAACTATGATCAACTGATAAGATTATAAGTGGAGCCACCTAGGTAATATTGATCTAATGGGGGAGCAGGTCACATAGCACGTGTACATAAAAAAGCCTTCTGCTCGGAGGGATCATTAGGGCTTTGTCTTGCTCGCTTTTCCCTGAGCTCTAACAGGGTTGCCTCTGGCCATAGTTGCAAGGAGTTTGTATCCTTTGTGCTGACCCTCTGTCTCCAGGCCTAGCCCTGCCAGCCTGCCTGTAACATTTGTACCTAACTCAGCTGTCTACAATACTACTGTGCCAGCTCACTTGATAACTGCCATGGCAACAAACAGAAAGAGCCAAAAAAGAGAAAAAGAAGCAGGGCCCAGATTCTTTCAAAATCTCTGCCCAGTCTCAGAAAAGATAGGAATGTTTCTCTCCTTTGTCACTCTTGTGACTTATTCACCATACACAAAGTGGAAATCATAGCTGGGTGTGGTGACAGACACGTCAGCACCTTGATAAGCCAAGGCCGAGGGTCAAGTTCAAGTCCAGGGGCCAGGAATGTAGCTCAGTGACACAAGCACCCGCCTGGCAAGTTCAATCCTCAGTACTAAAACAAAACAACAAAAAGTTAGCTGGACATAGTGTCACATGCCTGTAATCCCAGCATTAGGGAGGCTGAGGCAAGAGGACCATTGTGAGTTTGAGACCAGCCAGGGCTACAAAGTGAGCTCAAGGCCAGCCTGAACTGCATAGTGAGACCCTATCTGAAAAAAAAAAAATTCCAGGCCCATCCTGGGCAATTTAGTTTTTTTTGTGGGGGGGGGGGGACTGGGGTTCAAACTCACGATCATGTGCCACGGAGCTATCTCCCCAGCCACTCCCCCCTTTATTTTTATTTATTTATTTATTTTGCTGGACCAGGATTTGAACTCATGACCTTGCACTTGCCAGGCAGGCACTTGTGCCATGGAGCTATCTCTCCAGCTCCCCTCCCCACTTTTTCTTTTCTTTTCTTTCTTTCTTTCTTTCTTTCTTTCTTTCTTTCTTTGTCCTTTTGAGACAGGGTCTTGCTACACAGTTCAGGCTGGTCTTGAGCTCACTTTTGTAGCCCAGGCTGGTGTCAAACTGGCTCTGATCCTCCTGCCTCAGCCTCCCAAGTGCTGGGATTACAGGCATGCGCCACCACAACTGACTCCAGTAATGTATTTTAGTGAAGCTAGTCAGGAGGAGGTTAGGGCCTTTGGGCCTTTGGGAATGGTTTTGTTCTTTCCCTGTCTGAAATGTATGGACGCAAACTGAGAAGAGCTGCTTTAGTTTCGTTTAGTTTAGTTTTGCTTTTTTCTTCGGGATCAGGGTTCAAACTCAGGACCTTGCACTTGCCAGGCAGTCACTTGTGCCACAGAGCTATCTCCCCAGCCCCAAAAGCCTGTTATTAACCATGGCACACAGATCATTCAGATTCCATGTGTCTGACCTAGAGTTTAGTATGCTTTTCTCTCCTTCACGTTTTTGTCTTCTCTGGTACTTCGTTCAGCTTTTTCATTCTTTTGGGAGCCTGATTGTGCTCTAAATCTCATATGTGTGTTTTTCCTAGATGGCCTTTTATCTCTGGTATCTTTTTTTTTTTTTTTTTTTTGTCTTTTTGAGACGTGGTCTCACTGTGCAGTTCAGGCTGGCCTTGAGCTAACTTTTGTAGCCAAGGCTGGTCTCGAACTCGCATTGATCCTCTTACTTCAGCCTCCCAAGTGCTGGGATTACAGGTGTGTGCCACCATGCCCAGCTATCTCTGGGTATCCTTAGTGAGTCACTTTCTCAGGGTCTTATTTGATCCCAGTCCACCTTCCTGCCATGTTTGGCAGCCATTTTGGCTTCATCTTATTGGGTAGGTACATGGTTCTACCATGCTGGGTGGACAATTTGGTTCTGTTAGTTTCAAGTCAGACCTGACTCTCACAGGCCCCGGCCTGCTTGCCAGCTGAAGCACAGCTCCCTCCAGGAAACTCAGCTCTCAGCAGGGAACTTGACTAGTACCCTGTCCCCGTAAGTGCAGGAAAGCAGGTAAGACAAAGAGTCTTGGAGCTCCTGGGACATTTAGAGACACGACAAAATTTACACCAGACATTTCAAGGACTCTATCCACTGAGATGCATGGCTGCCAGAGAACTTTGACCACAGACATTTATTGGGATCTTCCTACCTAATGTCTGTCCCCTGCCTTCTCTCCATCCTTACAAAATTGACACACTTCTCTTTGGTGGCAGATGGTCTTATTGAGCTCTCTGCCTGCACCCAGGCACAACATATTCCGTGCTATGTTGACCTTATGCAAGCCTGGTGGTCTCTGCTGGTCCCCCCCACCCCCCATATAATGTATGTTACAGGTTCATTCTGTACGTCAGTCACCCATGTGACTGCCGTGTTTGCTTGCCATTTTCTTTTTTGCAACTGACTTCATGGATACCAGAAAATCTCACCTTTATAGGTAAGGATTAAAGCCTCCACTTTTTTGGAACATATGGGTCTCCTACCCACTTCTCTGCTGAAATAGGTTAGATCCCTTCCTTCAGAAAGTCCTAATACTTAGAATACATTCTTATACCTAGGGAATGATAGCTGCCTAGGGAACAAAGTCAGGCGATCTGTGATCTTAGGCCTCTACCACCAAACAATAGCCACATTCCTCCCTGGGAGTAGCTCATTTCTGCTGGATCTGGATGCCTAATTATTGCCCAGTGGCAAAATTTCTATATGAATACTATCACTTGTGTCAAGATGCCCTTCACTAGGGCCAGGGAGATAGCTCAGTAGAATAAGTGCCTACTTGGCAGGCACTAGGTCCTGAGTTCAATCCCCAGTACCACAAAAATAAATAAATAAACAAACAAATAAATAAATAAGATGCCCTCCAGGAAGCCTCATGTAGTCATGGGTGGGGCTTTTCACAGGCGGCTGGATCTAGGATGTGTGGTGCTGGCAGCAAGGGTGTGTGTTCTCTAAAGCAGTCCACTGATTGGTCTGGCATAGCTCTGGATGTGGACAATGGAACGGCTGACACTGGGTGAAAAGCTGCCCACCCTAAGGGTGTGTAGCCTGGGAAGGATATGAAGGACAGAAAGAGGGCTGCTGCGGGCATCTGCTGCCTTGCAGAGCTGCTGGTTGGCTGCCTTCTGCCTGCCATGAAGTGCTTCTCCCTGATGCCCCTCTGCCGTGCCAGCCGGGTCTTGGAGTCTGCCAACTGTGAGCTGAAACTTCTATGACTTGTGAGCTACAGTAAGCTTTTCTGCCTTTAAGCTTGGGTTTCACTTTTTTTTGTACCAGGAATCAAACTCATAACTTTGCTCTTGCCAGGCAGGTTCTGTGCTGCCCAGCTGTCTCCTGGCCTGCGGGTCAGATATTTTCTCTTAGCAACAAGAAATGTAACTAAGACCATGAAGTTGCCAAAGGTCTCAAGACTCAAGAGAATGAGGTGGGAAGATCAACCTGAATTGGAAGCCAGCTTGGGATACATAACAAGATGGTCTCAAAAATAAATAAATAAATAAATAAATAATCAAGGACAGCTGGGCATGGTAGCACATGCCTGTAATCCCAGCACTTGGGAGGCTGAGGCAGGAAGATCGGTGTGAGTTCGAGACCAGCCTGGGCTACAAAAGTGACCTCAAGGCCAGCCTGAACTGCATAGCAAGACCCTGCCTCAATAAATAAATAAATAAATAAATAAATAAATAAATAAATAATCAAGGACAAAAAAAGGCTGACAATACTTTTCAAAAAATAAAACATACCCTTACTCAGACTCTAGTAGTAGGAATACTTGACTTAAGATTATCTTTTTTCGGAGACAGGAAGATAGCTCTGTGACACAAGTGACTAGCAGGTGCAAGGTCATGAGTTCAAACCCTGGTCTCACAAAAAAAAAAATCCTTTTTCTTCTATGATGGAGACCACTATGAAGTGGCTCTGAGAAGGGTTTATATTAACTAATTGATTTTTCATGTTCACTTGTGAGTTTGCCCAAGACCCAGGGCAGCAGAGTCATAGTAAGTGATCCCTGTGGGTCACCAGTCTGACTGAGGCCTGTAACTGTAATGGCTGGTGAAGCCATGAGGCCTCAAAGGACAAGACAGGGCCACAGCTAAGGACACCTGGCCCCAACCTCTCCCTGGGGAAGATCTTCCTGGAGGTAACAGAGTTCCTAAATTAACATAATATATTACTCAGAGCAGTCCTTGAAGGGACTCCCAAGTCTTGCCCAGATTCCTGCACCTTTAGTATTCTCCTCCTTGGTTTGATAACATAATGAAAATGGGCTGTCTGAAGAACTTCTTTGTCTTAAGCCCCAGAAAATCTCTGAGAGGTTTTGGATCCTCCTTGAGCCAGAACACCATTTTATTTGTCTCATTTAAGCCTCTACCATCTACTCTTTTGGGAGACTGGGCTTGATGAGTCTGCAGTAATGAGGGGATGACGTTCACACGATACCTGCACACGTCAGAAAAGAGGAATTGCTTTGGGTGCCTTGACTCAAAGGCTGGCACAGAACTCTGTCCCATGGCAGACTTTTTAATAAGTTCGATGGAGTGGCTGTTGGATAGTTACCCTGCCTAAGAGCAATAGCAGCAATAGCAGTTGTATATAGCTATACGACTGTGTACAAAGAAACTGGAAAAGTAACTTTTGAGAGCTGATGAGATAGCTCAGGGATTAAGTGCCTGCTTAGGCAAGTGCAAGAACTGGGATTCAATCCTCAGCACCACGTGCCACGTGGGCCTCGCCCCTGGGGTGCACTGATCCAGCCACTGAGTCCAGGCATGGTGGCGCATGCCTGTAATTCCAGCACTGGGGAGGCTGAAAACAGGAGGATCATTATGAGTCCAAGCTGCATAGTGAGACCTTGTACCAAATACATTTATAAAAAATGAAAAAACAAAAACAAAAACTGAAGCTTTTAAAAGTAACTTTTGGGCAAAAACTAGAAGTCATAAGTCCCCATCAGATCAGGGCTGGTCTCTTTCTTTCTTTCTTTCTTTCTTTCTTTCTTTCTTTCTTTCTTTTTTCTTGTCTTTTTGAGACAGGGTCTCGCTATGCAGTTCACGCTGGCCTTGAGATCACTTTTGCATCCCAGGCTTGTCTTGAACTCACATTTATCCTCCTGCCTCAGCCTCCCAAGTGCTGTGATTACAGGTGTGCGCCACCACACCTGGCTCAGGGTTGTTCTTGAGATAGGAGTTACTTGTGATTGGCAGTGGAATAGCTCACCGCGCGTGAAGGCAAGCTTCTGGACACCCCTGAGGTTACTGTAAAGACTTTTGTCAGTCTCTGTTCTGCCTGCAGGCTCAGAGAGTATGCACTTTTGTGAATGACTTCTCAGCTCTGTACAAGCCGTCAGGACACCCGTGACTCACGCCTCCCAGGCCCCAGGAGGCATGGCTCACTGATGGAAGGAACTTTGTCCAAGAAGGACATTAAGAGGCAGGTTATGCACTTGCTAGTTCACAGTGGGTCTCTGAGGCCAGACCTCTCCCCCCAGGACCTTTGTTCAGAAAGCAGGGCTCACAGCCCCTAGTCAGGCATTGATATTAAAGAAGACAAAATCCTAAATATTGGGGCCACAGGGCCCCCAAAACCTGGTAAATATATATATATATATATATATATATATATATATATATATATATATATATATAGAGAGAGAGAGAGAGAGAGAGAGAGAGAGAGAGAGGAGCTTTCATTGAAGACCTTCCCTCCTTGGGCTGAATTGTGATTTAGATTTGTATACAATTAAGGACTCTGTGGGTACACTGCCGACCAGAAAGGAGCAAGGAAGACATTTTTGAGATCAACATTTTGAGATAACCCCAAAGAGAAATGTCAATAAACATCACAATTGGGGCTGAGGAGATAGCGCAATAGAATAAGCACTTGCCTGGCAAGTGCAAGGACCTGAGTTCAATCCCCCAGTTCTGCCACAAAAAAAAAAAAAAAAAGTCAAACGCTTCTAAAAAATAACAACAACAAAATCTGGGCATGGCGGCACATGCCCATAATCCCAGCACTTGAGAGGCTGAGGCAGGAGGATCAGTGAGAGTTTGAGACCAGCCTGGGCTACAGAAGTGAACTCAAGGCTGGCCTAAACTGCATAGCAAGACCCTGTTTCAAAAAAGACCAAAAAAAAAAAAAAAAAAAAAA
>PVKN010039372.1:0-10895 GCA_004027915.1 Capromys pilorides | reverse complement strand
ATGTATAGTGGCAAGAAATATGTTTGCATATACATCTGTATGTAACCTCTACTATTATATAATTATGTGAGGTATGCATGCATTTTACAAAAAATACATATAGACTTTTTGCTTTCTGTCAAAAAAGATAGTTTTTCCAATTATCCTAAGTGTATTCCACTTTCTCATGGTAACCACCTTGCTAAAAAAATAACCATGAAATAGGCATGATGGTATGACTGGAATTGCCCTTGCGAAGGAAGCCAGGTACATGACTCTGTCCTCTCTGCTCAGCATTTGGTGTGGAAGGTGAGATGGCGCTTCTGATTTCATTAAAGCATCCTGTAGCTCAGAGAACAAACTGTGCAAATCAGATTGATTGCAGTCTATGTGCTCTTTGTCTTCATCAGGGTTTTGTTCAAAGCCATGTTGGAGTTTTCAGAACAAGAGTGGCTTAATGGAACTCCAAGCTCAGCATGAGGAAGTATGATTTGGTGAAAGTTCCCCTTATTGCAAAGGGTGCAATGAAAAGGGCGTGATTTTGTTTTAGCAACTCTACTCTCTTGTACGTTCCTAGTGGTGCATTTTGTCCTGTTCAGTGATTGGATCTGCAACTTACCAGAATGTCACAAATTGATGGTGTATCCCTTCACACCCCTAAATTTTATGTGAGATCCTTCATTTCTTTTAGAAATGAAACCAACACCATTTGAAAAGAACATTATGGAGGAATCTATGAGCACCTCAGATGAGTGATCCTCTCTGTTCTAAGGTTCTTTTATTTGAGTGCTGAAAATCCACAGATAATTTTCTTCATCACTGCTAGGTGGGGAGTGTGGAAAGGGCAGAAGCAGCTGACCTCCAGGGCAGCATTTTTCTCCAGGTCTTTCAGAGTTCCCCAATCACACAGCACCCCTCCTTGTTTTCTAGCTGAACATACTTCTCTTGATACATCTATTTATGGCATTTGTGATCTACCCTCCGTCATTTATTGATACTTCATCTTTGTCTTCCTTGATCCTAAGTGCAGATATGGACTTGCGCTGATTTGTACCTGAATTCCCTGAAGATTCTCCTAAGGAGCTCTCAGCTAAGTGAGTTCACTTAGTAACTACCACAGCCCCCCTGAAGTACACGGTAGAGCAGCTATAGAGGCCCCTTGGCCTCCATGGTAAAGAGGAAAGCTGATCTTCTAGGCATTGATTAAGGAGATACAAAAGCAAGACTCTTGAACTGTAACACTTTCTAGAATAGTGGGATTGGCTGCATAACTGATAACCACAGAACCACCATGAAGAATGTCTCTGTCTTATTTTTCATTGATGAGCGAAGCTTTCTAATGAGGACAAGTGAAGAAAATATGAGTAATTTCTGAATGAAGATGGCATATCTTCTTTTTAGTCCCATCCTGGGACCTGGGACCAGATTTAAGAATAGATAAGAGATCAGGGATCAAATTTCAGCATATTTCTGAGTAACCCAAAGTAAATTCTCCCTGTGCTTTGAGGAGGCCTTTTTGACTTCCTTTCATGGAAGCCCACCAATGTGGCATTCTTTATTTATTTCTATTCTAAGGAATCCATTTTGATGAACTGAAAAACTTCAAGAAGCCACCCTGCCTAAATTAATCCTATCCTGTGTATTTTTTTTTTTTTAAATATTTTATACAGTGTTTCTTTAAATGTAATTTACTGTAGGATCTACAGGGTCTCACTACACAGATCAGACTTGTAGTGATCCTGCTGTTTTCAGCCTCGCAAGTGCTGGGATTACCCAGTCTCAGGTGTTGTCTTAGCTCACCCGGGGCCCCAGCAGGGCCAGCATGGCACACTGGGGATGGAACCTCTGTCCCTGCATCTGCCTAAACAGGTGCTGTAATATGCTGAGCTATCTGGTTGGCCCTGTACAGTGTTTTTGTTCTTTTGAAGATGTGATGGGTTGAAAAATTGTGACATGTTCTGAAACTGGAAATGAGCTTAAATGTAGTGGAGTCTATCTCCTCCTTTTTTTTTTTTTTTTTTTTTAATTCTATTTCATACTGGTTAGCAACATGAAGAAGTTAAATGTCATGTCTATAAAATCATGATTTCTTAACTCTTCCCTCAATCTTTCTTACATTTTATTTTCTGGATTTTCCACATGTTTATGTGTTTTATAGTAATCTTCTCTACTGTATGAATTTTGTGTACCTAACTAGACTGAACTTTAAAAACGCCCTTACTACTTTGCAGGTGTCTGTCCTTGACCTTTTATTACCTAGTGCACATACTGAGCCTTATTTATAGGAGGTCACACTTTAAGGACAAATGATTTCCTAGGGCAACATTTATTTCTCCAAATTGGTGTGTGTAAAGAAATGGAGAAATCGTTGGAAAACTCCACCAAGAAAGGAAGACAGAAAAAACATCAGGAGCAAGATAAATAAGCCTGGGGATTGTTTCTAAAACCAAGATTCTTTTGTTGTTGTTGTTCTTATAGTGTTTGAAATTGGACTAATGGTAGAGGCGATAAAAGGACGCAGATGAACTAAATTGCTCTAAGTGGCTGCAGTTCAGAGCAGTGCTGAGGAAATCCTTTCAAGGAGGCGATATAAAATGAGAAAAGAAATAGTCTCTCCTGCTGTGTGTGCGTAAAGGCCTGGAATGGAGGGGGGCAGGATAGGGAAGGAAATCGGAGCACCGTCGTGTCTCCCATCCCCAGGTTGGCTGTCCTCACTCTTACCGCCACCATGACTCTGGAGCAGAATTGTCACAGGTCACAGAGCGATACCATTCAGAATTCATAGCCCCTTTGGGGCCTAAATGCAGTGAACATGATAAATAATTCAGGCTGTCAGATGTTCCTGGGTGTGGAGAAAACTTTTGCTAAGCTTTTTCACCTTCTCTGTTAATAGTATCTTATCCCACACCTTTTTATCTGATTCAGGTAAAACTCACAGCTGGACCCCACACATCCTCTTTTAGTTAAACAAAAAAGCAAAAACCTGAAGTCCGCATGGAATGTTGGTTTCCTCTCATCTGCTTTATCCTTGGAAACTGAGAGCATCATTTCCGTAAATAAAGGCAGCTGCATAAATTTGATAGCGCTTACCACTTCTGCTTGAGCTTTAGCCCCATAACTCACTGATTTTCCAGGAGTTAGGGCCCACAGAACCATGGCTAGGCATTTGGAAATTTCTGGAACATACTCACTATTGAATATCGAGAAGTCAACTCAATCAAATTAAGAAATTAGAAAAATATTAAATCATAGGTTGTACACAAACCAGGTTTAGTTAGATTAATTTGTTATTTTTTTGTTGTTATTTAAGTTCACACCAGGGTTTTTTCAGGAATATGGAATCCCTGACTAAATTAGTATTGTTTTCCTTTCTAAAATGTGTCAGTTCTGGTTATCAACTCTTTCTTCTCACCCTGGAAGGCCAGTTTTAAAATTCTGCCCACTCTATCTCCTTCCAATTTCATTTGCCCACAGCTGTAACTGATTTGCCTGAATGGGCTTTTCTAAACGATTCAACCAGTCTTTCACCAACAAGTAGCTCCTGGTGGATCTGTATTTTACTTCTTTGCAAAACTTTTGTTTCTCTGATATGATTATTATAAACAAATACAAGTGGTCTCACATGGTTTCGGATGCTCCATAACCATAGATGTCCACAGTGAGGCATGTGTGGCAGCTACTCCAAGAAACTGTTGGCTTCGCTAATGTCCAATATGTCCCTCTCAGTGTGTTCACTGAGCCGAGAAGAGTGTCGTGTTTTCTGGTGGAATGCTGAGAGGAACTTTCTGTGAGATATATCTACCGAGATATATCTACCACCTTCTGTATAATTTTAGGAAAGTTACTTAGATACATGTTGCCTCAGTGTCTTCTCATTGAAATGACAATATAAAAATACATATCTTGTGGGGTTTCCAAGAGAATTGAGTGGGTTGGCCCATCTCAGACATACAGTATGGCTTGTTCTTATGGCACTGTGGCATACCTGAGCTACTATCATTCTTATCCAGGCTCGGTAGTTGGTGGCTTTCTGTCCAGCTGTGTTCAGAATTTCTTCCCAAAGGGCTGGCTTATAATTTTTAGTATGTGTTTATATATTATGAAAGGACATATCATAGGTCCAAGGTTTTTCTCTCTTTTCCCCAAGAACCAATTTTATTTTTACTTATTTTTATTGTTTTTAAAGAATACAAAATGGTAAAGAAAAAAAGATTTATTAAACAAAATAAGAGAAATTCAACAATAGTTGCTGTATTGCATGATGTTATTTTATCTTCAAATTAGTTGTTTAGGGGCTGGGGAAATAGCTCAGCAGAATAAGTGCTCGCCTGGCAAGTGCAAGGGCCTGAGTTCAATCCCTGGTCCCACCAAAAAAAAAAAAAAAAAAGTTCAAGGCTAGCCTGAACTGAACTACATAGCAAAACCCTGTCTCAAAAAAAAAAAATTGTTTAGGTTACCAGATGTATACTTGCAAGATTGATTTAAAGAATGACAATAAAAAAGAAAAAAGAAATATCAAGCATTAACTTCAAAAGACTGGCAGAAACCACAGTAAAGAAGGGAAAAAGATGTGTTTAGGTATATATGCAGGATATTTTGGATAATTGTACTACCAGGAACCAAATTTCATCTCTCTGGGGACCACCTTATTCTCACCAAGAATATTTGCTCTGTTGTAATTTAGGTGGCTGTACTTTCTCCAACCCAGACATTAGAAGTTGGCTGTTTATTATGTGAGACTGAGCACATTTTGGCCCGAGGATCACGCTTCCTCTATCCAGGCCTGTTTTCCTCCAGAGAAAGACACTCAGATCTGGGAGTTATTGTTGCAAACAAGAGGCTAAAAGATTGAAGCATATCAGTGATTTTCAGGCTCTGAGAAAGCAAGGAGTGGTAGGCAATGCTACTTAACTACACAGTAGTAGTTTTCATTTTTATTAATGGATTGTCATCAAGGATATTAAATCTTTATTCCCTAGCTTGAAAAGTAGGGGGTGGGTGGATTGCTGAAACTTCTAAGAGAAGGGCCACAGCACCTGGGAAAAGTGTTTAGGCCAAGAACAAGCAATTCCCTCTGGAGGGCTAGAAGCTGAAATTAGGTTCAAAGTGGCAGTCTAGACAGAAGACCTGGCATCCGTGTGCAAACAAGTTTGCTCTGCAGTCAGCTATGAGAGCTGGATGAAGTGGGTGTTTCTTAATCACGTCCTGCTGGGATCAGTTGCAGCATGTGTTTCTGAATGTACGATGTCATTTATGTACTTTTCACCATGTTATGAAGCTGTGTGTCTGTGTTAGCTTAAACTGCCATGTGAAAGTATCACAGACTGGGTGACTTAGATAACAGAAATTCCTTGTGTCACAGTCCTGGATTTTAGAAGGGATTCCAGAGGAAAAGTACGGAAGGGATTGATTTCTTCTGAGACCTTTGCCTAGATTGTGTATGACTTCTCTCTCTCTCTCTCTCTCTCTCTCTCTCTCTCTCTCTCTCTCTCTCTCCTGTGTCCTCACATGGTCTTTCTGCTGGGCAAATAGGTGTCATGATCTCCTCTTTTATCAGACATATTAGACCAGAACTCACCCTGATGAAATTATTTTAACTTAATTACTTCTTAAAAACTACATCTCCAAGTATAATCTCGTTGTGAAGTTTGAGAGGGTAGCATGCCAACAAGTCGATTTTGTGGAGCACATTTCAATTCATCACAGGCCACTGACTAAAAGATTATGGAACACATGAATGGATGGTAGCTTTATAATTAATTTTGGCAAGTCTGAAGGCAACAAGTCTAGTAATACTTGTAAGGTATTTAATAAAGTTATTTAAATTTTTTGTTTCTTATATGCCTTCTCATTGTTCAAAGGGTCTCCACCGTCCATCAGTCTGTACAAAATGTTTATGCAGTGCCCTGAGCAAACAAACATAGAGAGGACTTCTATAATTTTTTAAGAGTTGTAAGTCCATGAAGTATTTCTAAAGGCTTCATAGTTCTGTTATGGCTGAGTTGCCTCTCTGAATCTTCAAAGGCTGGGCAGGTTTGCCCTTAGATTCCTCAAATCCTAATATATCTGCATGTAAAGCAGCAGTGCTAAGAGCACGGTTGCAGGGCTCTTTGCTTACCCTGGGGATTCCATCATGAGCCCTGTGGCCTTTCCACTTACCCCTGACTGTACCCCCTTTTCTGAATCTGAACAAGCCTAAAGGTGTTACAACCTCTACAGGTCAGTTGAAGTGGAGGCATCTACCCAGGAGCTAGGACCCTATTTGGGACAAACAAGTCCGTTCTCCGTGTACTCAGGATATAGCCTGGAAGGGAAGCATTGGCTCTGGATGGTCGTTATCTTCTCTCTCCATCTCCGAACTGCTACACATTCCTTTTCCCATAAGTAGGGATCTCTAAGTGATATGGGAAAAAGAAACTTACAGGTTGAAAGATATCTGGGATAAGTTCATGTTCTCTAAAATCTAAGAGATTTAGGAATTACAAAGGTTAAGAGCAAAATATATTTATTGAAGAAAAAAAAAAAAAAATGCTGCCCAAGAAAGGGGCAGAAAGGGCCTGAGCAGGTTGCTGAGGAACCTGTCTTTTCCAGGGAGTTTTATAGAGCAAATACACAATTCAAGGTTGGTCCAAGGTGGGAAGCATGGGAAATTCCTAGGCAGTCCTGGAGTGCAACAAAACTATGGTCAACTTGTAAGGTTGCAAGCATAATTATTTAGGTAAAATTGATTAAGATGAAATTAAATGGGGAAGTGAGTCACACAACTAGTGGGCATGAACACAGAACAGGGGCTCTTCCTGTAAGGGGTTGGATTAGTCACCTTTTCTTGCTTTTTCAAGGTGAACGATACCTTTTTAGAATGTCAGTCCCTCATGTCCATCCCTAGGGAGACGTATGGATGCTTTTGTTTAATCTTGTGTCTTGAGATCTGGCCCACAGCAGGAGTGTCTCTCTCTTCCACAGTTGCAAACTATCTTGTCTTCTGTACTGTCTCCTTTGAGGCCTTTAATATGTTTTTTGTTTGTTTGTTTGTTTTTTGGTGACTTCTATACTCTGAACGTGATGAGGAATGTTCAAGAAAATTTGTAGAACCAGAACATTCTAAGAAAACACCAAGGACAAAAGCAGTCAATTATGAATGAGTAACTGAGGATTTGTATCTTTGTAGTCTTAACCCAACATACATATGATCCATGTACCTATGAGACTCTCAGAGTCTTCGTCCTCAAAGCCCTTGACTAGACCTCAGGTAGAACCAAAGCAAAAGTGGGCTTCTGCACTCCTGGAAGGAGGGCTACCTCACCTGCTGTAGCCATCTGCAAGTGATCAGGAAGGACACAGCCCAGGACACCTTCATGAAACCTGTCAAGCACTGGAACTTGTCACCAGAGTCACTGGATGCTACTTTTTCAAATTATCCATGATTGTTTACCAGGTTATGCATAGAACTTCAGAAAAAAAAAAAAATGCCAGTTGTTTCCTTTACTGTGTAGAATAATTTCTAGGCAGGGAATAATTTAGGGGCTAGTGAACAGTGGGTGGCCTGTGCCTCTGGCAGTGCAGGGGACATTACACTACAGAGGGTGGCAAGCTTCAGTGCTCTGAATTAAAAGGGAAAAGCCCTTCTAATTAATTATGTGGTTGTCTTTACCCATCATGGATAACTTACTTTGTCATCACAGTCCTTGTTTATACAAAGCCATATTTCTTTATTTATTATTTATAACTCATCTGGGATGTTTGAAAGACACTGAGGAAAGACGTTGGAAAATTTTGATAGAAGTTTAAAGTTGCTTTTCCTCTCCAAGCTCTTCTTTTCAGTAAAATTTCCAGTTCTTCTTGATAATTACTTCTTTTCTGGAGGCACTGCTTTTAGTTCTTTGCTGCACCATCCAAGTAGTGATCTTTATCTCCTCCCCTTCGCTAGCCCTCCCCTGCCTGCTGGGGTACATTTACCTGCAGGCTTTCATTGCCCTGAGAAAAGAGTCCAAATTGCTTTCCAAAGCCACACAAGACCCTCCTCATCCTTATCTATAGGCTTCCTGGTCTCTTTCTGCCCTCTGCCATTTTCAGCCACAATGTTTTCACAGTTTCTAAAGCCAGCCAACACTCCTTCCCTTGTTCCTCCATGTCTGCTCTTAGTTAGTCCTGTACTCTGCTACTCTCCACTCTCCTCTGAGCTCCGCCCTCTCTCACGCTGGGTCCCCACTACAGCTTCTCAGTCATGGAGGTCTCATGCTGCAGCATGCCTTCCATGATCACCTCAGGGGAGCCTACTCATACACATCTACACTGACCCATTTTCAAAGCTTATTCCTTCACGATGTTACCCACAATGCTGTCATATCAAGCATCAAATCTACAGTTTTTGATTTTTGTTGTCTTGCCTTCTAAATACTTTCTAAATGTATCTCCTTCCTGACTGTAGGGACCCCCTTTCATTTCCCCCTTTCTTCACAGTAGCCACTCAACAACCCATGAATTTGGTATAGGCAACTGAGATAGATAAAAATATTATAGACAGTCAGGGCTAGGCCTTCAAAAGACCCAATATGGAAGACATGATACCAACTGTGGGAGAGACAGGTACCTCTACCTTGGGCCAGACCTTAAGACAAAAGATTAAGCAAATGTAGTCACATTCCTCCCTAGGGATAGACACCAATAACTGATAGTCTAAATAGGTATCAATCACCTTGAAAAAGTCACTAACCCAGCTCCCCATAGGAAAAGACTCTGTTCTGTGTTCATGTACCCTTGCTACATGACTCGCTTCCCCATTTGAACCTGGTCTAATCAATTTTACCTGAGCAATATGCCTGTAATCTTAAAGACTGACTATAGTTTTGTTTACCTCTTGCTCATCTACCATGTTCCCATGTTTCCCACCTTGGATCCACCTCACCTCGGGATTTTGATCCCTAAAAAGGACTGGTGCCTTGGCAACTTGCTGAGTCTCCCAGGAGCTTTTCTTCCACTAAATATATTCTGCTCTCCATTGTTCCTAAACTTCATTCTTTAGTTTCACAGAACACAGAGTCATCCCAGGTACCTTTCAGGTTGGGAATTTCTTTCTCCTATATCAAAGGGATGAATGGGAGAAACTAGTTTTAAGAAGAGCTTTGATAAATGGCACTTGATTTGGAATGTGTGTCCAAAACATTTGTATTTCTAGAGAAGGTGTTATTCTAGTCTAAATTAGTTGATTAATAACTACAGAAGTGTGTAAACATCAGGGAACTGGCTAGGAAAGGCTTTTGGGGAAGTGGGGGCTCACTGGGAAAGGGCAACCCCTGAAGTCCTTGTCCACTGACAGATTTTTTTTTTGCCTTGTGATTTGTCTCAGGGACAGATTTATGCTTGGACTCAATACTGCAGGAGACAAACTTCACAGACCACTTTGGTTCCCAGGACCCTGGCCACCTGCATTTCAGCCAAGCTTAGGATGCAGCCACTAGAGGACCAGGGACCCGGTCTGGTTTCATGCATGCGACAGCCTCCTTGGTGTTTTATATATAATTCATCATTCCAGATGACATACTGCTGTCTTGTACTTGAGTTTTATTTTCACTTAGCAGCAAGAATCACAACTCTATGTGATACAAATGTAAAGTGATTAAAAGAGTGAAAAGGGAACCAAGAATGTCTTGGGAATTGTACTTTGCTTTGTGATTGTGTATGTGTGTTATGGCAGCCATGCCTTGGGAGTGTCGCCCTCCCTCTGGTGGCTATATGCACATGGGCCTAAGGCAACCAGGAACAAGTTGAGTGGAGCTTACTTCCTTGTGAGAGAGAACAGCTTTTGTGTTTTTCTTCTTTTTTCAGTAGATATTTCTCTCTGACAACGAATTCAATAGCTGAAGTTGAGTGACAGCATGTACCTAAGCGCACACCAATCTGCAGCATTTGGGGTACAGTTTGAAAGCTGCAGGGCCATCAGTGAAAGGACTGCCTTGGTTGTGTACAAACTATACAAGGCTCTGCTTCTAGGTTTCTGGTCCCTGGTGCTTCAGAAACATATCTCAAAATTTATTCAAATAGGCCACCACTGGAATTTTTTTTAAAAACAGCTTTAAAAATCTGTCATACATATATTTCCTTTTACACTTCCCTTTGATTTGTTCTTTTGTGCATTTTGCAGCTCTGTTGGATGTAAAACCAGTGTAGCTGATCTGCAGCTTTATTTTAAGCTTTGGAAATGATTTGATCTTAACCCATATCCTGTCATGTGCTGGGGGAAGACGATATCCTTGAATGAAGGAGAGGGTCAAGGATAAGAATGATCATCTCTCTTCTGTTCCTTCTCCCCTTTCACATCTCACATGCGGGAATAGCCAGTCAGTCCCCTGAATATAGCCCGCCACCTCAGCGTGACAGGCATTCTAAAGATGAGAGGATGCACTGTAAAAGCTTATTTATTCAGAGATGAAATCCCATACCATTTACATTCAGAGGCATGCTTCTGACACCAATATAAGCTCAAGCAATGAATGTTCATTTTGTAGACTCAAAACCAGGTAATTCACCTGGAAATAAACACTACACAATTTCCCTCCATGGGCCTAATCAGTACTGGACTGGAATCTGAGTTTTCCTTGTGAAGGAGACATAAAATTTCCTGTAACACTGTGTATATTACATATGTGGTGCGGTATTTTGGTGGAGAAGTAGGCCATGTTTATATTTTTGGATTCAGTTTATTTTTTTCATAACCTTTTTTTATAGCTCTCAAAGATACTGCCCTATTTTATAGTGATTCTAACAATATAGAATGGTAAAATGGAGTGCAATTAAAGCTCACTTAAACTGTCACAGTGATGTTTATATGAATATTTAGAAATATATATATATATGTATATATATGTGTGTGTATATATATATATATATAATAAAATCCAGATTTAGCTCACAGCCAT
>PVKN010039371.1:0-10913 GCA_004027915.1 Capromys pilorides | reverse complement strand
ATCTATCTATCTATCTATCCTCTATCATCTATCCATCCATCTATCTAGTTTTTTTCAGACAGCGTCTTGTTGAGTAGCCCAGGCTGGCCTTGAACTCACAGTATCCTGCCTCAGCCACGGATTCCACAGATCGTAAGTGTTTACCAGCGTGCCAGGCTTTATCATGGATTCTTGCTTCGCTTCCCTCTCTGTATGCTGGACTAGGAATCAGAGAGTGTAGGTTTTAGGGTTTAGCCACAAATTCCTCTGGACAGCTGTGCTGTGTAACCTCTCTGGCCTCCCAGTAAGAAGCATCCTTGCTTGCAGACAACAGGCTACCTTACCATTGTGGCTTAATAAGGACTTTTTTATGTTTTAAGAATTCTAGAAATGGCTATCTTTGGGTGGTGATGTAAGGGTCAAAAGATTTTAGTCTCTTAGCTGCCTCACATTCACAAGATGACTACTGTGACTCCAGCCATCAAGACTATGCTTAAAGAAGTGATAGATCTGGCTCTGGGCTCATGTAGACAAAGATTTTCTCAAGTCATCCCAGGACCTCTTCCGTCCGGTTTCACAGGATGGAAGTGTGTCTCCAGAGGATATTTAGCTTTCTCACTTGGGAGAGAGAGCAGGCAGGGGGAAGGATGTTGGGAATGGGTTCTGGGCCCATCAGTGCCCTGGTGTGTGTGGGGCCCGTGGAGGGTCCCCATGCTCCTGCTTCCGGGGGCCCTGGCTGCATTTGCATGGTGAACGCCTCCCTCTGGAGGTGGAATGACATTAGAAGTCAGATGTTTGTCGTTATGCAAATGCACGTCTCGCTGTAGCTTAGGATTTCCATTTTTCTATGAATTATTCCTGTTCACCGCGTTCTTCCCTCCCCCTCTGGAAGAAATAAAAGCCAGCACTGGCGGATCAGGGGAATTTTCCAATCATCCTGTCATGATTATGGATCGAGCCTCGTCCTCCCTGGGCCTGGAGCCACGGAGGCGGGGTCTGTGGGGCGCAGGCGCGAGCCCCAGAGCGGCCAGAGAATGGCCAGCCACGTGGGGCCCCGGGGTGCCGGAATTGGGCCAGGGGCTTCGTGACCCCTTAAGCTGCAGCCCCGTCGTCGCCTTCTTAGAGGCCGCTGTCTCCTGGTGAACACGAGCTCTGTGTGAACGCTTCCTGACATGTGTGGCGCCTGCCTGTGATCCCAGCACTCTGTGAGGCTGAGGCAGGAGGATCGCAAGTTCTAGCCCAGCCCGGGCCACTTAGCCTGCGTCAGAATGGGAAACAAACAAGGGCGGCCTAGGGCAAAAGCCCTGCCCTGGCTTGGGCCTTGGGTGCTGAGGAGGCCACCAGTGGGGTTTCTGAGGACAAGGAGGGTCCAGACCCGAAGGGTTCATTCCAGCGACTTGGGGTCCACCGGTTCCCTCCCTATAACCGGGGATGGCATGCCTGGGCTGGCTGTGATGTCCCTGGGAGGCTCCAGGTGCCGCGCAGGTGGCCTGGTTCTCCCTGCACCTGCAGCTAGGTCTTCTCAAGGTGTCCTAAATTAGCATAGACCAGCCCCTTGCACGCGGTGATTGGTCCAGGAACAGGCATGTGACCTCCCTATAGCCAATGATGTCTCTCTCTTGCTGAGACGGCTGCTTGGACCTGCCCAGCCTGCAGCTGTGGGCTCAGGTTGTGTGAGCCCTAAATCTTTTTGTGGTTTTAGTTTTCAACACGGGATAGAAACCGGGGCCTCAGCAGAGTCACCTGTCCGGCCCTTTTAATTGTATTTTCAGACAGGGTGGAAAAAGGTGCCCTAGGCTGGCCTTGAAGTTTGTCAATTCTCCTGCCTCAACTTCCAGAGCATCTGGGATTACGGGCGCCCGAGCCAGCAGCCCTCGCAGGCAGCCGCGCAGCTCCTGCCTTTCTGGGCCCTGAGGCCCTGCTCTTTGTAGGCTGCACGGTGCGACTGGAGAAAAGGGGTTAGGGGAGGCTGGCCTGCTCGCCTGGGCCAGAGAGTAAGTGTGATTGGCCAGGGAAACAGAGGCAGAGTGCGCCCCTCCTGGGTGGGCGTCCAGGTCTCACCCAAGAGCTGTGGATTAAAACGGATGGAAAAGCCTAGCGTGAGGTGCACGCCTACATGCCTGGCCCTCGGAGGCTGAGGCAGAAGAGTCCTTGCAAGTTCAGTCAGCCCAGGCGTCTGAGTGACTTACTGAGCTCCTGCCTCAAAATTTTTAAGAAAAGGACCAGAGTGTAGCGTTGCAAATTCAGTGATTTCACTCAATCTCTCTCTCTCTCTCTCTCTCTCTCTCTCTCTCTCTCTCTCTCTCTCTCTGCCTCACTCAGTCAGGGCGAAGCTCTCCACTGAATCAGATCCCCAGCACCCCCTTTTGATCAGGGTTGTCGCTTCACAGCTCAGCCTGGCCTCGAACTCATTACGGCAGGCGCTGTGCCCAAAGCTAAATCCCTGGTTCCTCTAACTCACTATGGACGCCAGGATGGCCTTGAATTCTGAGAGATCCTCTTGCCTCAGCCTCCCAGGCACAGTGCGCGCGCCATCGCCGGCTTCCTTTCCCGGGGGTCCCCTCCCCCGCAGCCCGGGCGGCACCGCCTGCGCGGCTCTGAGTCAGCTCTGTGTTCCTGGGAGGGAGGCGACATCGCGCACCCAGGGCTCAGCTAAAGGTCAGGTTTGCTTTGGAAAACAAAGTACTGTTTTTATGCAAAGAACCTGGCCTCTGGTGGGCCAGGACGAGGGCGGCCGCCTGCTGTGACCAACGCTGGCGGTGTAAAGGCTAAGAGGTTCCTTAGGTTCGCCACGAGGTGGCAGGTTGACCCTACAGAGGCCTTCTCGGCTGGGCGGTCCTACTGCAGTACCGCGCGTGGCCACGAGGTGGCAATGTGGCCATTCGCACCGGCGACTCTGGGGCCGCGCCAGGGCTCTACCGCCCGGGTTGGCCAGGCTAGGGGGCGGCCCGCGCGCGCCCGGCCCAAAGATCCGCTGCCTGGCACTTAGAGAAACGGGAGAGTTGAAGCACTCCCGGCCTCAGTTTCCTCAGCTGCACGCCAAGTTGGGGGTGGACAGGCCTCGGGCTCTTCCACCCTTAGGGTCCTGCTGCAGGAGTGTGCTCAGCTGTGGGGTCTCTAGGGGCAGCTGCCAGCCCTTGGCCTCCTCAGAGCCCCGGAATCTGGGCAGGCTCAGAGGACCCCAGAATTCCCGCCGGAGCTCATGGCTCTGGAGCCCAGGGTGCAGGGCCAGTCTGAAGTCACACAACCCCGGGTGGTCAAAGCTGCCCTAGTCAGGGCCTGATCGGTACAGCTGACAGCTGGGACAGGCAGGGGACAAGGCCCCTGGTGCCTGTGAGCACTAAGGACCCAGGTCCTTGGCTAGGGGCACAGGGACATCTCTGTCCCCACCACATCATTGCAGGCTCTTGCCCTCATCCAGAAAGAGCTTCCCTGTGGCCAGAGGTGTGGCCTGGTGTGACGCCCCGGCCTTGCTCTGCCCCGTGTTCCCAGTATCAGCTCCACCTGGGGACACTGCAGCCTCCTCACTGGGTGGCAGACAGGTGACCAGTGGTCAGGCCCATCTCCTAGGAGAGACAGGGTGGGTGGCATCCTCCCAGCTGGGGACAGAGCTACTGGGAGGCTCCATTGTCAGGCTGCTGGGGACCTGGCCAGGGACCTCGGTGGGGGTCACATGATGGCTATTCTGCCCGGGACTGACCTGGGCCAAAGCTGGCACCGCCACCACCACTGCCAGTTCTGGGTCCCTCCATTTTCCTGGTAGGTGGGAGCTTCCTGCTAGCCCTTGCCCGCCACTATTTGCCCGGGAGGTCACCTTTTGGTGCCAGGCCTGGGCCCAGGGAGGGGCATAGACACCAGGTGATAACAGCCCGAGGGATCTGGATGGCAGTGTCCTCGGTGGACACCTCCGGGAGGACTCCTGTGTCCTGGGCTAGAGGCTCCATAGGTCTTGTAGGTGGCTGCCGCAGTGGCGCCCATTTCTCAGATGGGGAAACTGAGGCACGGGCAGGGGGTGGAGTGGGGGCGAGAGTCTAGAGTCTTCCCTGGCGGGGTGTGCAGCTCCCTTGCTGTCCGTGGTAAACTCTGACCCATGTTTTTGTGGGAGACCAAGGCACTACTGGAAGGGCAGGGTGGGGGTCCTGGCCCCTCATCTGTGCTACGGTGAGATGCAAACTTGGAGGTTAAGGGTCTCCCGCTCCTACTCCCTCGGAGCCCAAACCTTGTGTCTCGACCCGGGGGAGAGAACTCTGGCCTCCGCAGGCCACAGCCTTGGGGAATGGAGAGGCCCTCTCCGAGCCAGGGCTCAGGCTCTCTGTCTCTCACCCTGTGAACCTGCCTAGGACGCACTCTCCTGCCTCAGCCTCCCGGCCAGCCGCACCCAGCCCCACTGTGGGGCTCGGTTTCCCTCGGCTCAGAGCCCGGGTCCCGGGGGGTGCCTGCTCCTCCCTTCACAAGACCCCCGAACGGTGCCAACTGTGTCACTGGACCGCGGCCTGCGCCCCGAGTCCCTCACAGATGTCTCCGCCCCGCGCCCGGCGCCCTGCTTTTGGCTCTCACCCCTCGACCTTGGGGACGCGACCTCTCCGAGACCCTGTCTTTCAGCCCGCGCTCCGTACACCCCGGCCTGCGCGTCTTCCCGGGCCCCGGAGTGGCTCTTCTCGCCCGCCGGCCCGCGCCCCTCCCCGAGTCCCTCCCTCGCTGCGTCCCCGCCCCGCGCCCCGCGCCCGGCGCTCCGCGCTCAGTCTCCGCTCGCTCCGCTCGAGGGGCGGCCGCACGGGCGCGGTGGCACCGCTATGGGCCGGGCGCCGGGGTGCAGGGCCAGGGGCGGAGGGCGCGGGGGAGGCGCGGCGCGGGCGGAGCGCAGGGCAGCTGGCGAGGGCGCGCGGCACTGAGCCGGCCCGGCCGCCCCACTCCCGGCCGCGCACGCCGAGCCCGGAGCGCGCAGAGGCGCCGCCGAGAAGGCGCCGCCCGCCCCGGCGCTGCGTCTGGAGCCACGGGGAGCGAGCCATGCCCGGCGCCTAGCCGTAGCCGCCGGGGCTCTTGAGGACCATGCCGCCCCCGGGCCGGGCGCCGCTGCTCCGGCTCCTGCTGACTCTGACTGCGCTGCGCTGCTCAGGTAACGCGTCCCGGCCCCGACCCCATCCCCGTGCCCGACCCCGCCGCCTCCGCGTGCAAAGTTGGCTCCGCGGCGGGGCGGCTGCCGCCTCCTCCAGTGCTGGGCGGCTTCTGTCTCGTGGACTTGGGCAGATCTGGGGCGACCCTGGGAAGCTGGAGACCCCCGGCGCGGGACCCCTCTGTCCAGTTCGAGAGCCTCCTCCCTCTGCGCACCCCTAGATTCCCCGCGGATCCTTCCAGGGCGCGCGGGGGGGGGCAGGTGGGGTGGTGCGCGCAGTGTGGGGGGGCGGCGGGGGCGCCCCGGGAGCCTGGTCCCCTTCCCGCGCCGCTGGGGCAGCCCCAGCCGCAGGTCGCAGTCCGGGGGTGGCCGGGCTGTGTGATCTCAGGACACCTGCGGGGCCTGGGCTCGGCTCCGTCAGCGCTGCCCGGCTGGCCCGAAGCCCCTCCCTGCGCTCCCTCACGCCCCTCCGTTGTCGCTGTCCGCAAAGGGACCCTTCCCCAGGTGGACCCTCTCCAAGCCCCCTGCCTGCCTCTCGGACATTGGGCAGCCCCCGCACCGGGACCCCAAGGCGGGCGGGATGGGGCAGCGTGGCCGGGCAGCCGGGGTGCTCGGGGCCGCCTGGAACCCGGTGTCCAGAGCCATCGCCCCGGGCTGGGGAGGGGGCTCTGCCGGCTGCGCTCCGCCGTCTCCAAACCTAGCACGCAGGGGCGGCAAGACAGGTATTTTCTGCTTCAGCTGCGGGAGTTGGGGAATCTTGGGGCGGCTCCGCGCTGGTTCCCGGGAAGCTCGCGTCCCCAGGGCTGGCGGCGTCTCCCCTTCCCCCACCAGGAGCAGGGGCGAACATCTTGGGCTGCGAGGAGCCGGCAGTAGTCACGGGCTTCTCCCCTGAGCGCTGGAGAGCTCGCCCGCCGCTCCAGACCTCTCGGAACCGGGCCCGGCCTTTGGGGACCAGGCAGTTCTTGCTTACGGAAACCTCGTCTCCCCAACCAACAGACCACCCAGACGCGCAGATGCGGCGGAGAAACACAAACTTTTCCTTTGCAGCCTGCCGGGGCCCGAGGCTGCGGTTCGCAGCGACTCCGTGTCAGCTTCGTGGAAAAGTAAACAGCGTCTTCCCCGGTGCCGCTCCAGGAGGACCCCGGTGCGCCCGAGGTGGCCCCAGCGCCCGGGTGGCGGTGGCGCCCACGGCTTGCAGGCCGACCCAGGCGCCGGGCCCGGGAGCAGGCGGAGAGCAGTTTTGGTCGCCCAGTGGCGCCCCTGCGACAGGCTCAAGGCCGCCGCTGCCCTCTCTGGGGGGAGCTTCGAACCTGTTTCCCAGAGCGCAAGGTCCCTCCGACTGGAATGTTGCAGTGTTGTCGCTGTGCTGTTTCTCGGGCGGGGGTAGCGCTTCCCCGGAGGTGCCGAGCGGCTGCTCTGGAGCTCTCCGGGGGAAGCTGCCTGCCTGAGGCGTGTGCCACACTCAGCTGATGTCCCCTCTCTGTCCCCAGCCCGTGGGCAGTGGCAGGTGGTTCGGGGGCCTGGTCCTGGGAGGGAAGGTGGGCTGCCTGCTGCGGCCTCCGCCGGGCCAGGTCCACCAGGGCAGAGACCCCGGGCAGGGCCGCGGAGGTGTCCGCCTGCGAGGGCCCTGCGTGTGTCGCGCCAGTCGCCGCCGGGGACATACAGAGCGGCAGTCTGATCACTATATATAGCGCTCGCTCCAAAGCCAGCCTGAAATTGCCGAGGGGTGCTTGGCTGCCTACACTTGGGGGCGAGATCCGAGCTCTGAGCGCGGCGTCCTTCCGCGCTGGTGGGATTTTCCGGCTAATTGGGGGTGTTCCTCCTCTGGGCCCGCGGTGCGGCCGGGTTCCGGCCAAGGGCTGCGACTTCAGGGCCACCCAGGCGCGGCCGCCTTTGCCCCCTTCCCGCGTGGGCAGTGCGCCGTGCAGAGTGTGGTGGGTGGACTTCACCCAGCCTCGCGAGCGCGGAGCATTTGCAAGCGAAGTTGGTGAGAGTGGCAGGAAGCCACAAGCGTAGGGACCGGGCCGCCTAGTCCAGCTGCTTCCTCCCCGGGGGCTTTGTTTCTCTGGCCCCAAACGGGCCTGCCCTTGCGCCCGGGGTCTGCGGGGCCGGCGGCTGGAGCATGTCCCCACGCGACAGACAGGCCGAGCTTGCAGGTGGGGGGTGCTGTTTGGAGCCCAGGCCCGGCTGTGCCTGGCGTCCTGGCTCCGCGAGGATGGTGCTGTCTCTCCTGGCAGCGGCGACTGGGAGGGGCCTCGCCCGAGTGTGGCGCTGCTCCTCCCAGAGGTGGCTGGGGACAGGGTGGCCCCTGGTATGCAAATGCTGTCACCGCTGTGATTTAATGGTGGCCCAGTGGAGATTCCCAGAGTAAATCACTCCCTGCCCTGCCTCCCACCGGATGCAGAGCCCCGGGAGATGCGGGCTTCGGCCTGGCTCTCAGGAGACACAAAGAGCCCCTGGGGGCTGTGGTCCGAGAGGGTGGTCTCTGGGATGGCGGCCCCAGTTTGGTGGCAGGTGGCTCCTTTTGGTAGCACGGAGGGGCCTCTTTCCCTTTAAGGGAATGAGTCGTCGCCCCCCCCACACCCCCAGGGCACCCCCGAGGGGGGCAGCGATGGGGCTGCTGCTTTCTCAGGAGCAGGAGGGCCCCTGGCAGATGGGAAGATGGGGACATGGGCCTGCTGGCAGGCGGGGGCTGTCTGTCCAGCTCTGAGCAGGGCATGGGGACCTTGCTGGAAAAGGGTCTCACTGTGCAGCTCTCACGGGTGGCTGGCCACTCCTGAGAGCCCAAGGTCAGGAGGATGGTACCAGGGTGGCCTGGTGTCATCACCCAAGTGCACGAGGGAAAAGTCAGGCAGCTGGCAGTGCCTGGGAGGGAGACGACGCAGCGCCCGGAACGGGGGAGTCTTGCTCAGATAGGCCAGGCTGCGTTGTTGCTTGCCTGGCCACTCAGGTCAGGACTGCAGCCAGCCTCGGCGTGGCCACTGCCACCTGGCGGGATCAGCCTCATCCAGGGCCCAGCGGCTCTGTGGCCTCGGGAGGCCTGGCCCCTGTCTGTCCACTGCTGTGACAAAGGTCAGTGTGACAGGATGCGGCCTCTATGTGAGCAGGCAAAGAGGAGGCCATTCCAATCCTGCGCCCTCGAGGGATGAGGAGTGAGGCAGCCGGGGCGGCCTTGGCTGCTGCTTCTGTCCTGGTCTCTTCTCCTGCGCCGGCTCTCACTGTTTCATTTTTATTTTTTCTGGTACTGGGGTTCGAGCCCACGGCCTTCACACTGAGCTACATTTCCAGCCCTTTTTTTTTTTTGGTTCTGAGATAGGGTCTCAATTAAGTGGCTAAACTGCCCAGGCTGGGCTTGAACTCGGGATCCTCCTGTTTCAGCCTCCCAGAGGGCTGGGATGTCAAGTGTGTTCCCCCACCGTGTCTGGCTGTGAGACACTGAGTTTTGGAGGAGGTTTATTTGCTTTGGTTATTTATTTGGAGCCCAAAGATAAGGGGCATGTCTCCAGTGGAGGGGAGACGGGTGTCTCGTGTAGGAAACGTTGTGGGGAGCCCTCCTCACCCTGACCCTGACCCGCTGACCCTGAAGGGGGACATCCGACCTGCCAGTGTCCCTGGCTAGCAGCTGGCACTAAGCAACTGAAGACTGTCGGTGTCATGGTCCAGGTGCCAGGGCTCCAAAGGAGTCAGCCCCGCCCTTTGTCCTCGCTTGACTCAGTTTCCCCATCTGTAAATCAGGCCCTGAAACTCTCCCCTGGGTACAGAGAGAGCGTCCCAGCCATTCCCTGTCACTTCCTATTTCCGGTTCTCTGGGCTCCATGGCAGCTGCTGAGGCCGAGGGCAGGATGTGTCCAGAGGGGACACTGAGGCCCAGAGGGACCCAGGGGTGGGGTGGCAGGGCAGGGTGTCCTCCCCACAGCACCTGCCCTCTGTCCTGCTGCTGCCTGCTGGTCCTGGAGCCTTGACTCAGTTTCCTGGGCCCTGGGCTTCAGGACTGTGCAGGCTGGGTGGGGACAGGTGGCTCCTGAGAAGCCCTGGGAAACCCCGTGCTCCCTGGCTCCTCCCACTGGTGGCGATGCCTTGTGCAGGTGGCCTCTTTGTGCAGGGGGGCCTTGTGCAAGGGGCCCCGTGGTGGCCATGCAGGGAGGCTTCTGGAGGAGGGGGCTCCTTTCTTACCTAAGACCTAAGTGACCAGAAGGAGGCCCCAGGGAGCAGGAACGTGGATCCTCACCAGGTGCTGTGCACAGTGCCCCGTGGGCCGCTGCAGCCTCTGTGTTTCTTCACTCCAGTCATTCACGCACCCTTTCCTTCCCTCCCTCCCTCTCTCCCTCCCTCCCTTCCTTCCACAATCATATTAGTGAGCACCAGGCACTTGAGCCGGGTCCTGCACCTCAGGAGATGCATTCTCTGGGTCAGGACAACTACAATGGCCACCTACTGCAGTCTGTCCCCTGCCCTGCCCCTGCCTGCCATCTCACCTGCCAAGCCATCGGTTCTGCAGAAGCTGGGGTGCTGTGAACTGAGTCCTTCCTTGGAGCCCAACTCCCAGGCTGATCAATACCTGCTCCTCGCATTTGGGCCCCAAAGGAGTTACATAAAGAAATCAATGGTGCCCACTTGGGTCCTCTGTATTTTATTATCAGAGCGATGGAGCATTGGCCTGGCTGACGGTGTTCACCCCAGTGAGCCCACTGGGGTCTCCGAGCCCTATGGTCCATGCCCAGGAAGGACAGGGAGGAGACTGTCCCTTCCTGGGACAGTGCTGCAGCGCCTGTGTCCTGTGCCAGCTCCGCTGCACCCGGGGTCTGGTGAGGCTGCTTGTGTGGGACGGGGCAGCCATGGTGGCGTCTGGGGCCAGGTCAGCGGGCTTGAGGACTCTGGACTCCTGGGGGACTCCCAGGATCGATCCTGGGAGCCACGGTTTGGGGGCACTGTCGGCACGCTGGAGATCTGAGAGCTCAGGCTTAGATCCTGGGCCTCACTGACTCGGTTTTCCTGCCTGGACAGTGGGTCCTGGCTCTGGCTCCTCCGGGTCCTCCTGGAGCCTTCTCCAGCCCACCCCACTTCTCCCGAGTGGCACAGTGTTGTTCTTCTGTGCACGGCTGTGGAGGCAGGGCGGTGTCTGTCCTGGGAAGAGCTGGTCAGGCAGAAGCAACGCAAAAGGCCTGCAGCTGCAGCGTGACTGGCAGGACAGAGGGCAGAAAGGACACGGGGGTGGGAGTGGGGGCTGGCTGGGCCTCTGAGGGATGGGACAGGGCCCAGGCCCTGGGTGAGAGGGGAAGACACGCCCTGACTCAGGAGGGACGGGGACTTGGAAGCCGAGCCCAGGTTTGCCGGCAGACTGGAGCCCTCCAGTCGGTGTTTACTGAGGACCTACTGTGTGTTGTAGTCCTGAGACTCAGGGCCACATTGGAGTGCATGAAGCGACAGACTGACTGTGGAATTCGCCCGCCCGTGAGTCAGGCCTTGGGTTTTCCTGGGATCTGCAGGAGCGGCCAGGCTGGGGCGGGAACCTGGCCTTGGCTTCCAAGAGTGCAGATGTTTTGAGCTCGGTAGCGGAGTGTGGTGAGGTAGGGCTTGGCAGGCCACAGATGCGCACGCCTGGCCAGCTGCCAGCAGAAGGCGGAAATGGGAACAATGGGAACGTGACGTCACCATGGTCACGCCCCCAGGGGCGGGGCTGTGCTGTTCGCCCCAGGGTGACACAGCTGTTGCGGAATAAGGCTGGGGTGTGAACTGCGCTACCTCTGTGATGTGTTAGGCCCGTGCACATGCGTGTGTGCATGCGTGTGCGTGTATTTGTGCACACGTGCCCTGGCTGACC